>JAXFYN010001059.1:0-58904 GCA_036172215.1 Camellia granthamiana
GGTTTATCTGTTGTGTGACAACATGTATTACATCATTATCAATTTTATCTTCTAGCATAGTTTTCTCAAGTTTGAGTATAGTCTTCTCAATTTGGAGGTCAATTATGGAGTTGCTTTGCCTTTCTATCTCAACATTCTTATTATCAATTGTAAGTTTGACTTCTGAGCTATTGGATTCTCCTTCTGGTTACATATTAATGTTTCCAGCTCCAAGATAATTTTATCTTTCATGTCATTTGCTACCTGCAGATTCTGGTTCTCAATTTGTAGTTTCTCGATGAGGTCCAATGTTTTTTTATGGTCAGCAACCATTTTCTCTATAATGTTGTCCTGAGCAACCTTTGATACAATGACTTGATGTACCCCATGCGCATGTAGATATGCAACAGTCTCTACACCTTTCTCAATATTGGCTTCATCATGTGCATTGCTCTGAAATTATGCTTCATTGCCAAACTCTCTATCATATGTCACATTAATGTCATCCTCTGGTATGCTAGGACTCATGTCTATTTCTTCCATAATTTTAACATGATGATCCACACTAGTATGAAATTGTAGTTAATTGCCCAACTCTACATTGTATGTCTCATCAATATCATCCTCTTGTATGCTCATGTCCATTTCTTCCTCAATTTTGACTTCATGATGAATAATACTCTCAGATGCATCTTTTCTATTCTCCTCATTCCGAATTATTGTATGCGTTAACAGTGTGCTCTCATGGTCTGTCGGTATGAGTTTCTCTTTATAAACCTGGTAATAGAGATTACTGTTAGTTTTAGTGCAATTAATAATATTATTCACATTGGATAATGTTGGTATCTAACCTCATCATCATTGATTGACGACAAAGACAAATTCTTCACATTCTTGTAAAGTTTTATTAGAGTCCATTTGAGAAATTGAGGGTGCTGCATTTTCCAAAATTGGTTCCACTATTTTGGTACGCTCACACAGCCTTACATAAAATGTACCAAATTGTCAACTATATGATTGAACATTTTCAATGTAAGATAAAAATTAGACTCCAAACATTCACAATGGGAAGACTTATACTTCAAACATGAATGTCAAAGCAAAACCTTGACAATGTGACTCAACATAATCAATGTAACATGGACAACAAACTCCAAACATTCACAATTTGAACATTCATACTTCAAATACAAATGTCAATAATATGACAATTCACTCAATGTAATCAATGAAATGTCAAAACAAATTTCAAACACTAACAATGGTGTTTTGAGTTTATTGGAATTTCAACGATATGGCTCAACATAATCGATGTAACAATGAAATTAGACTCCAATCATTTACAATGTGAAGATTCATACTTGAAACACAAATGTCAACGATGGAATATCGATAATGTGACTCAACATAATCAATGTAACATGGATAACAAACTCTAAACATTCACAATGAGAAGATTCATACTTCAAACACAAATGTCAACAATGGGATCTTGACAATGTGACCATTCACTCAACATAATCAATGTAACGTGAAAAATAGGCTCCAAATACTAACAATAAGAAAATTCCTACTTAAAAACAATTAGGACATTATTTGAATGAAAAATGTGAATATTGGAATATTAACTACATGATTGAACATTTTCAATGTAAGATGAAAATTAGACTCCAAACATTCACAATGGGAAGATTTATAGTTCAAACATGAATGTCAAAACAAAATCTTGATAATGTGACTCAACATAATCAGTTAATATACATGTCCAAAAAAAATTATGATTATAAACTAATGTGAATGTATAGTTTCAAACACGCACATTAATATTTATGTGAGTGAATGTAGTATTACATACCATTAAAGCCATAGCACAGCCAGTCACTTGTTCTGGACGTCGATGATGAAGTTCAATGGAATTCATTAATGTGGACTTGATGGTTTCTGCCCAATCATATTCCCTTATCTTGTCCAAATGCTCCATGTGTTGATAGTTTGCCTATCCAATTGTCTCGCCAGTTGTGGAATAAAAGAGCTTTAAACAAGCATACAAACTTATCAACCTAGTAACCTCCTCATTATCTGATTTCTTTCTCCTAACCAATGCCTCATCGATCAAAGATAGGATATTTTTCGATGTAAGCCTCTGTGTGTCCTTTGCACTTCTTGCCGATAAGTCCAAATGTTGGCTTCGAACCATATGAAGTTTCCATTGGCACAGATCCGCAGTCTACTCCAAAAATTAATTTGATATCATGTGCAAACAATTTTAGAGATTTGGGGCCAATATTAAAAGAATTTGATGCAGAGTTGTATGTCTCTATGATCTTTGCTATCACATCATCATATTTCATACATGATGATAGTTCAATTTTTGTGTTTATTAGTGCATCAAACATCATCCAAAATGGAGTTCTCTTCAAACCTTTCAGTTGCCCATCAGTGAACTTTGTTATTGACATCAACTTTACCAGGCCAGTCATGTTTGAATTACGATAGTTCACTTTGTTCATATCGACATTGGGTTTCACATCAGCTAGAGTTGCCTCTTCCTCATGGGTTTATTCTTTTTTTATTTTTGTCTTTGGTATTGATATAACATTTGTCAACAAAATGTTAAACAAAAATATAGACAAGACATTAAGAGGATTGAGTAATTAACAGTGCTATTAAAATGAATATTGATAAGCACCAAATTTCATAACATCACTCATGGATAATATGTAAAGAATTAGAGAATATGACAACATCTAAAAATCATATGAATTTGTTGTTTGGAACCTTGTATATTGACAATGGGAAGATTTATAATTGAGAACAATTAGAAAATTATTTCAAACGACAATGGCAACATTGGAATCTTCTCATTATGACCATTTACTGAACGTGAATATTGAAATCTCAACAATATGACTCAACATAATCAATGTAACATGTAAAACAAACTCCAAACATTCACAACCAGAAGACTCATACTTCAAACATGAACGTCAACAATGAAATCTTGACAATGTGACCATTGATTCAACATAATTGATATGACGTAAAAAATAGACTCCAAATACCAATAATGAGGGACATTATTCGAATCAATAATGTGAATTTTGGAATGTCAATTCAACATAATCAATGTAACAATAAAAATAGACTCCAATCATTTACAATATGAAGATTCATACTTAAAACACGAATGACAACGATGGAATATCGATAATGTGACTCAACATAATCACTATAATATAGATAACAAACTCTAAACATTCACAATGAGAAGATTCGTGCTTCAAACACGGATGTTAACAATGGAATCTCGACAATGTGACCATTTACTCAACATAATCAAAGTGACATAAAAAATAGACTCCAAATACTAACAATGAGAAAATTCCTACTAAAAAACAATTAGCACATTATTTTGAATGAAAAATGTGAATATTGGAATATCAACTATATGATTGAACATTTTCAATGTAAGATGAAAATTAGACTCCAAATATTCACAATGGGAAGACTTATACTTCTGTAAGAGAAGTTAACTTGAGTCTACTCAATTAATTAGGCCCAATCAGAAAGTTTACGATTGGTGGGCTCGAATCTATCGCAAGTCCAAGATTGGTGGGCCCGGATTAATTGCCATTAAATGGGACGAATCGCTCCAAGCCTTGAAAGGGTTCGGATTCACGAACCTAAAGATCCGAAGCACTTGGCTTCGAATGGATTCAAATGCAATCTAGAAGTCGCTTCGTTAATGAGTCCTAGAACACTTATGGGCTCAGAGCTTTCCGAGATCTACGTACTAGAACCATGAGCGTAATGGAGTCCGAACAAAGGACCCGATCCTGAGAACGGTGAGTGAAGATAAATTCACTCCTTGGTTAAACTAGCTTATACCCTGGTCGAGGTGGCACGATCTAAGGGGTCCTTGAGACTCAGCAATATTTGCAGCAGGGCGTTCTCTTGAACTACCCCTGACCCTTCTGTGGTAGAACGTCCTCTGGGACTACCCCTGACCCTTTGGGATGATTAGGGATCATTGGTTAGGTATGGGTAAGAAGAAGGGTTCGCCGAGAGGTTGATCTCCTCTTTGGGGTTTTCCTCATCCTCGAAGAGGTCACCTTCTCGGACAAGGTGGTTAGAGAAAATATTTCCCATGTGCCTTGCACATAAGCTCCATCCTACATCATGAGGTGCTTATAAATAGCACCCGCCCATAGCTTTATAAGGGATGGATTTTGGAGAGACAACTCTTGGGAAAGAACTAATTTCTCTTCTCCACTATCAACCTTGAGAGTGAAAGTGGGAGATCCATGGGATAACCTTGCCATTATTCTCTCTCTAGCTACTTTGCCTTCTTCTTCACCCAATCTCTTATCTCCATCATCTCTTTGCTTTTGTGTTCTTAGTTGTGACTATTGAAAAATCTGAGCCTCTTGCTATTTCTAGAGAATTCGAATTTTCTTCAAAGATCTTCGAATTTTCCAACGACATTCTTGAAACCTCTCATACAACTTCAAACATGAATGTCAAAACAAAACCTTGACAATGTGACTCAATATAATCAATGTAACATGGAAAACAAACTCCAAACATTCATAATGAGAAGATTCATACTTCAAACACAAATGTTAGCAATGTGACAATTCACTCAACATAATCAATGAAATGTTAAAACAAATTCTAAATACTAACAATAGTGTTTTGAGTCTATTGTAATCTCAACAATATGGCTCAACATAATCGATGTAGCAATGAAACTAGACTCCAATCATTTACAATGTGAAGATTCATACTTGAAACACAAATGTCAACGATGGAATATCGATAATGTGACTCAACATAATCAATGTAACATGGATAACAAACTCTAAACATTTACAATAAAAAGATTCATACTTTAAACACAAATGTCTATAATGGAATCTTGACAATTTGACCATTCACTCAACATAATCAATGTGACGTGAAAAAATAGACTTCAAATACTAACAATGAGAAAATTCCTACTCAAAAACAATTAGCACATTATTTTGAATGAAAAATGTGAATATTGGAATATCAACTACATGATTGAACATTTTCAATGCAAGATGAAAATTAGACTCCAAATATTCACAATGGAAAGGTTTATAGTTCAAACATGAATGTCAAAACAAAACCTTGACAATGTGACTCAATATAATCAATGTAACATGGAAAACAAACTCCAAACATTTACAATGAAAAGATTCATACTTCAAACACAAATGTTAGCAATGTGACAATTCACTTAACATAATCAATGAAATGTTAAAACAAATTCCAAATACTAACAATGGTATTTTGAGTCTATTGTAATCTCAACAATATGGCTCAACATAATCGATGTAACAATGAAAATAGACTCCAATCATTTTCAATGTGAAGATTCATACTTGAAACATAAATGTCAACGATGGAATATCGATAATGTGACTCAACATAATCAATGTAACATGGATAACAAACTCTAAACATTCACAATAAGAAGATTCATACTTCAAACACGAATGTCAACAATGGAATCTTGACAATGTGACTATTCACTCAACATAATCAATGTGACATGAAAAAATAGACTCCAAATACTAACAATGAAAAAATTCTTACTTAAAAACAATTAGCACATTATTTCGAATGAAAAATGTGAATATTGGAATATCAACTATATGATTGAACATTTTTAATGTAAAATGAAAATTAGACTCCAAACATTCACAATGGAAATGTTTATAGTTCAAACATGAACGTCAAAACAAAACCTTGATAATGCGACTCAACATAATCAATGTAACATGGAAAACAAACTTCAAACATTCACAATGAGAAGATTCATACTTGAGACACAAATGTTAGCAATGTGACAATTCACTCAACACAATCAATGAAATGTTAAAACAAATTCCAAATACTAACAATAATGTTTTGAGTCTATTGTAATCTCAACAATATAGCTCAACATAATCGATGTAGCAAAGAAAATAGACTCCAATCATTTACAATGTGAAGATTCATACTTGAAACACAAATGTCAACGATGAAATATCGATAATGTGACTCAACATAATTAATGTAACATGAATAACAAACTCTAAACATTCACAATGAGAAGATTCATACTTCAAACACGAATGTCAACAATGGAATGATAATAATGTGACTCAACATAATCGATACAATATAGAAAACAGAATTCAAACATTCACAATGAGAAACAGAGCATATAAACATTTTTAAATGTTGAGTCCCTAAACACTAAAGCTGAAAAACAGAGCATTCATAAATATTTACATTTACAATTGGAATGTAAATATTTTCATTTACTTATACCAATGTGACATGAAAAACAAAGCATTCATAAAGAAAAAAAATTCTAATTTGTAAATTTCAAAGGCTAAATGTCAAATCAATAAACATTAAACCTCAAACATTGAAATGTAAATATTCGGATTTAGTGATTTTAATGAAAGAATATGAACTAGTGGATTTAATTTCAGAAAATAGTATGAAATTGAATAAAACAACTTACTTTTGTTCACCATTGTGGATATCGATTGGAGTGACGATCACAGTTGCTAGAGTGAACAGTTATTGGCGATCTCAGTTGCCGGAATGGATTGTTCTTAGCGATCAATGTTGCTGGACTGAACATTTCTTGGTGATTTTTGTTGCCGAAATGAACAGTACTTGTCGATCGTAGAGTTTTGATCGAAGAAGAAAGAGTTCAATGTTAGGGTTTTGATTTTGGGGAAAAACAAAATTGTAGAGTTTTTGATTAGTGTTTCAAAGAAAAAAGGTGCCTATGATATAAGGGTAATGTCGTCTTTTTATCTAGGGCAGTGTAGACACCCTATTTTTGACCACCTTTAAGACTTGGGTACTTTATTCCAAACACCTGATAATGAAAGTCACACTGAGCAATCGTTCAGATCTTCAGCGAAGAAATTTGGATTCAAGCTTTAATCTCAAACCTTGCATCCCATTTTGGCCAAATTGTTTTAGACCTTAAAACCCTCATTTCAAAATATTTTTCCAAATGCTTCTACGATGTTCTGAGGCTCGCATTTCGTTTAAAATATTACACTTTTTGGTAAACCAAGTAAGGACAAAGTAGAGATACATGAAAGGGAGGTGAACTCTTTGAAAAAAATATGTAAAACATCTTATTTATAAATTTGGAGTTGAAGAAAATAGGAGGGGAGGAAAGAAAACTAGTTCGGAGAGGTTAGGCATCAATTCAATTAAGATAGAAATGAGTAACCTTTACTAAAATAGGCATATCTCTGTGCACACTTAGAATTTAGATGTGAGTTTACCACCATTAGAAAGTAGACTTTCGGGGCTTCAATTTAGACTCAAGAATCACCTAAAATCGAGTTTGGATGAGGGAGACATGTATGTTTTAAGTCGGGCCTAAAATGCAGTCTTTTAGACCCGGTCGGGTCCATTTAGAACTGGCTATGCCTCATCGAGGCACGGCCGGGCCTCAATGAGAACTTTTCCTAGGTTGCTTTTTAGGCCTGGCCGTGTGTTTTTACGCTCGGCCGTGGGTTTTAGGGCCCATGTGGGTCTCAATGGCGCCAGACAGACAGCTGGCGGGAATTGAACAAATATCTTTGTTTGAAGATATTTTTGACCATTTTGGCTCAAATTCTATAAATAAGACCTCCCACTTCAGATTTCAAGAAGAGAAAACCTTCCAAGAGGCTTAAGCATTGATAGAACATCTATCTTCCTTTCAAAGGCTTCCTTGACCCCATATCACCTTTTAGCTACACATACACAATACATACACCATTAGAGCTTATTCTTGAAGCTTTTTGTTGAGATTTTAACCTAAATTTCATAAACTTGAGGGTGTTTAGAATCAAGTTTGTTTAACTATAAGCATCTTCTCTTTCAAGAGGTATAATTTTTGCATCTTCTTTCTTATTTCTCTTTTATTCTTTTTTTCTCTTTTCCATGCTTTGTACACTGTTTTGGGACTATTTTGCGGGCTAAAACTTGTGATTTAAAAGCTACCAAAGATGGAGAAAGTAACCACCCTTCCTTGAACCTTATTCCAAGCTTATATCCTTATGTTTCCCACTTATTTCTCTGATTTTAGCCACTGTTTTGGGGCCGTTTTTGGACTATTTTCAGAGGCTAAAATATGGTTTAGAAGTTCCAAAAGTGGAGGGGTTAGCCATCCCTCCTTAGCTTTGCTTACTAGCTTTGTATTTCTTTATTTTTGCCTATCTTTTGTGCCTTTTTAACATGGTTTTAGCTGCTATTTTTTACACTTTATAGGCTGTTTTAGGGCTGTTTTAATTTATTTAAATAGTTTATGCTTTGAATATTATGATTGTTGTGTTGTAAGTCTTCTTGGGTTTGGTTGTTTAGGCTTTAGACACCGAGTCATTTGAGTTGATAGCTCTTTCTTACTTAATTCCATGTAAAGAGTCTCACTTGTGTAGTAAATCAACCTTACATAATCATTTCTGCAACTTTCCTTTTTTCTTAGTTCATCTCTTTCATTTGAAAGTTGTTTCAATCGGTTGATAGTTATTCAAAACATGAACTAGCGATTTACACTTAATGGCTTAATCTCTACGAATGTTCATTGCCAACAGTGTAGTCTTTTTTTCATGTTAAGAATCACCTCCCGTTTGACATATTTCTCACTTAGTGGACGTAATCTCTAATGGACGTAACAATCACCTTGGACTTAATGGATTAAAGAATGGTAAAGACTAATGAATTTGGCTTAAAATGAACCAACTCACATAAAGAAAATGAGTTATCTTGCTTGGGGTTCGGTTGAATGTTATGTCGAATCCGTTGTGTCAAGAGTTATCTAACATCAATTCATGATGTTTTGATGGATCTTGAAGCGTCTCTACCTCTCTCTTTGAGTTTACTCTATGATAGAAGGGAGAGGTGGTTATAGTTCCTTTCATTTATTGATTTTTTGTCCAAATCGTATCCGAAACCATCAAGCAATCAATTTGCTCATTGATGGTTTTGGAAACAATTCTAACCTTCTCTCGAGGCTTTCCCATGACAGAGAAATGTAGGAGGGACAAACAGAGTCTAGAACATTATGTCTGCACTATTTTTACTTCAGAGCACAAAATAGAATTTTACATGAAATTGAGGCACGTGCGGCCTTCTTTAGGCCTGGCCGGGCTTCATTAAGGGCCGGCTGGTCATCAATGTTTGGTCAGCAATATATTTTTTCAAAAAATAGAGGGCAGTGGCTGAAGGTGAAACATAATGGTCTGGGTAGACAAAGCAATTTCTGGATGTTGCATATGCGAGCATTGTGCATCCTTGTTTGATGATTAATTATTAATTATTATTGTTGTGATTAATTATTGATTGTCGTAATTAATATTGTTGTAGCAATGTTTCGTTAGATGGTTAGTTTATTTTGTTGTAATAAATTAGCTAGTTAGTTAATTATAGCTTAGCAGTTAGTTACTTATTCATTCATTCGGTTTTGTAAAGTGTAATTCGGACTTTCGGACACTCATTCAGACCCTCTTGCACGAGGGCTAATATGTAATAATGTGTATGTCTTCCAACTCCACGTCTTTCTCCCTTTTACTTATTTGCTTACGATGGTTAGTTTAGAACATCATGTTTCTCTTAGCATTTTCCATGTTTGTATACACTTGTCTTGCATGCATTGAGGCTCGGTTTATTATTCTAACAAGCATTGCCGTTTATTACTTCGTTGAATACGTGCATTACTGCATGCTATCAAATTGATTCACATACCATGTTAATAGCCAAGCCTATTTAAAATGGCATATTGCATGTGTTGCATTAGTCATTTTATATCCATAGGATTATGCATTTTTCTAACTCTTTCACTTTTTTTGGCTTAAAGTACTAGGTGAGCATTTACTTGCTTTAGCACATTGCATTGAATGTTAGTGCTGCCATGTCTAGCATGTCCACCATGAGACTAAGTGCTTAAGTGATATAACTGTTTGAATGCCTGTGGATGAAGGTTAGTTGCTTGAATTAGGATGGTTTGATCAAATGTCCATTCTAAGCCCACTTTTTCAAGTGGCAAATTCACAAAACAATTTCTAAATAAAATATGAGATCAAGTGTTCCAATTCTTGTAAATTAGTCCATATCTTGTGTGCGCATCAAATAGTAATGTTAGCTAATAATCGGAACAAGAGCATATAATGTAAATAAAAATCACATCATGATTAGTAGAGGCCGATCTTTGATCAGACGAGTGGAGTGCTCAATTCATGACCTTCCCCTCTCGTACTTAAGTTCCCGAACCGAGACACTTTGGTGATGACGGGCTAATGGCCTTTGGCACGAGTCTTGGGTTTCCTAAATTTTCTAAAAATATTTAAGTGGCGACTCTGAAATTTGGCAAAGCAGTCCATTTTTGGCATTTGATTCAAATATCGATTTTTCAAAAGGATTGCCTAATTTGGACTCTTTTTGTGTTTTCACTATTTCACATTGCACTTGTGAAATCAGATTCAAAATCACGAGAGTTCGAACTGTAAGGCTGATCGTATCCGAAAGGAGCACAAAAAGCAAGCTACAGACAGGACTAAGTGGAATATTAGAATAAATTTTGTACTAATTGGAGCATAAGTAATTAAAGTAGGATTTATCGAAAAAGCTCCCTTTAATAAAAGATGCATAAATTAATGAATGAATATTGATCTTATTCTAGTAACATAATTTAAGGAATAATCTAAATTTAAATTTTTATTTTAAGAATATAAAATTAATTTATAGGCCAATCACATATTAACAAAAATTGAACAAAATCAAAAATAAAATATATAAAAAAAAATTGCAACTTTCAGCTTTAATAAAATGACAACATTTTACAATTATAATAGTATATAGATTTTGTATGAGATTTTGAAACTCTCATTTCTGTTCTTAAAAACATTTTTTTGTAAATTATATATATATATAATCTCAACGTCAAGTAAAAATTATGAGTTAATTATGATAATTTGAAAATTGTATTTAAAACTTATAAATCATGAGATTATTATAATTTTAAATTTAAATTAATAGATTACTTTTCATATTTTGGTCTCGTTTGGCAATATCACTTTTTAGTCTAAAAGTCAAAAAATCACTAAAAAAAATCAAAAAGCCAACAACCTATACCAAAAAGTCAAAAATTTAATTTTTTTTTTTACTTTTTGCACATCTTTTCGTAAAAAATAAAAAAAAATTTATCTTAAACATACTAGTTTTTTTTACATCATATTTTAACCCAAAAATTACTAAAAAAGCTTGTCTTAGTGACCCTCAAATTTAAATTTTGAAACGGATTAGTATACTTGATATTTTTTTAGATTTGCATATACTTTCCATTTGAAAGTCATAAATTATGGGATATTAACTTTTATTTTATTTTTACTTGAATAATGGTTAGCCAATAGAAATTTTTTTTAATTTTTAAAAATCAACAAATTATGAAATTTAGAGGGAGAACTTGAAACTTTTAGAGGCATTATGTATAAAAAAAAATCCCCATTTTATGCCTAGATTAGATTTTGCAAAACACAGTTTCAAAACAGACAAACGTGACCAAGAAGCTTAAACCGATCTCCACTCAGAATAGCTCATCTATATTACCAATTTTTTAAGGTCTTTCATTTTTTTTTTCATACCTGCTAGAGACCCTAGGATTCCCACTGGCATTTCATTGGCCAATTTTTTTTTTTTTTTTTTTTTTTTAACTTCCAATCACCAACCCTCACGTGGAGGTGGGGGGAGCACAGGGGGTCTGGGGTATTATGCTTTTTTTTTTTTTTTTATGTGTAGGCCTCCACTTTAGATTGTCAATGAGGATTCGAATTATTTTTCTTGTAAATATTATAACAAAATTTATTTATATAAAAAAATAATTTCATCAGATATCATTGAATAAATAAATAAATCATTTTTTATTTTATAAAATAGACCGTTTATTAATTATGGTACATCTTAAATAAAGGGTAAATTACATTAACATCTCTTGAGGTTTGGTTCAATTACTACCTATTCCCTGACGTTTTGAAAATTACATTCACATCCCTGTAGTTAATAGTCTCATTTCACAAACCCCCTACTTATATAAAAAGTAACAACTCTTAGTAGAAAAATAAAGGAAATTACATTAAACAAAAATGTAAAAAAAAGGGAAAAAAAAAGAGAAAGTAAAGCAAAGTAAAAAAAAAGAGAGTGCATGAGTTCAATGTCTTCATTCCGTCTAAATAATTACAATGACATGAGGGTTAGTGTAAGTTCTCAAACGTTAAGAGGCGATATGTATTAAATCCAAATCTTAAGAGTTGTAAGTGTAATTTACCCAAAAATAAAATATAATTTATTCATATGTTAAGTGATATTTAAGGAATCTATTTTTTTTCTATACAATTTATCTTTATTATAAACAATTCAAATAATCATTATAAACTCATAATGAAATTGATAAAATAAAATATAAAAAAAATACTACGGATAATGGTGGTCCCAACACCAAATGTCAAATTACTGGGTTCAAAAAAAAAATAAATGACACTTTTACTTGTCTCTTTTAGCAGGGCGCTAAGTAATCATGTTTTTTATCAATTATAATTTATCATATTTTTTTATATTTTTTAATTATTCAAAATAAATTTATAAATTATATTTTTTCATCGATCACAATATTATTGAAGCACCGCACGTGACTATGCAGCCTGAACAACCAATAACTTCTCCTCCTTCAGGTGTCGCGGCTCTATTTTTCATTCAAAATGCTCTTATCCAATCTACATCCAATCTACGTCTTCTTCTTTAACCCTTTCCTTCTGTTTCATCAAAATGTCTGTCTTTTTCACCCACTAAAAAGATTAGAATAAATTACGATTACACTTTCTAAAAATTTATTAAAATTATAAAATTTTCTTTATATTTACAAAATTATTTTTTATTTTAAAATTTCTAATCACATAATAAATTATTCACTTTATTAATCAATCGTGAAGTTTAAACTAGTATATGATATAAGCAACAACTTATTTGAAATACATATATTAATTTTTATGAAATTAAACACTTTATTTTCTTTCTTTCTTTCTTTCTTTTTTATTTTTTTATCTCACCGTCTGTATTTTTTATTTTCTACTCAACTAATAACAACACATTACCCAACCACCGCACCACCCTCTCCCATTCTCAACCAAGACTACTATCATTTTTGTCTATAACATTTGATATGTGCAAGTTGAAGAATATGTAATGGTAGAGAGAGAGATTTTGTAACAATTTGAAAATTTAAATTGTCCCTTAAATTTATATTGATATTATTTAATTATAAATAAGAAAAATCTTAAATATTTCGTAAGAGTAAAATAAAATAAAATTAAAAAACGGCGGTTTATCTCCATCCTAATATATAGGATGGTGACTAAGCAAATTATAGCTTGGGCGAGTCACCCTAAAGAACAAAGGAAATAAACAAATAGTGCCACCTGTGGGACAAGTGGCCAAATATAAAAATGCCACATGCCATTGCACCAACTCCAAAGAAGCTCCTAAAAATTGTTAGAGTGGGTGTAACACCCGCCCCTCACTTAATTGTTAATTTTGTGATTAATCTGAATTATGCATCTATCTGTGCCTTGTATGTTTATTTATGTGCATTATGCTTGTTAACAGATATGTTCACTTATGAAAAGACCTGTCCGATTCGTTAAATCGTAGAGTTATAAATTAATTATTGGACTAAGTGGTTAGAGTTGGTTTACCTCAATTAGATGAAGTAGTGCTTTAATAAATTAACTAAGTCACACAAGTTATGAGGCCCTAAGTTACTTACTCTAAGATAAGTAATTAAATATCTAGATATGTGTATGCGTGACTTCAATTAGAAGGAAGAGAGAGAGATATATATATATATATATATATAATTTGAGAAAGAGAGAGAGAGAGTGAGAGAGAGTGTTCCAGAGTTTGAAATAGGGTGAGTGATCAAAAAGAAGAAAGAGAGAATTTGAGCCAACTTCATCAATTAACACATTAAGGTAAAACTTCCTCTCAATTACTTGCATGAGATTAATTTTCATCTTGAATTCATGGAATTTGACGAGTGGGTGAAGGATTGAGTGGTGTAAGTGGAGCTAGAAACCCTAATAAGAGGGATTTTCCCATAACCTTGCTCATTCCTATGGTGTTATATGAATTAAAGTCATATTTCTATGGTTTAGTTGAGACATAGAATTGCCATGTGCATTCTCTCATTAATCTTTAAGTGTTTATGAGATTAAGGGATTTGATGTATGAATTTTAAACTATATTCTTGGTAATTATTTGGTAATTGTTGTTGTACCATGTTTCTTAATTTTTGGTCCTTGATTTGGGTGAATTTGGGTTTGAGTTTTGGTGGTTGAAGTTCCAAAAAAACATGGCAAAAATTCGGTTCTGGAACACTCAAAACCGCACGTGCAGCAAGGGAGCCCGCACGTGCGGGAGTGCACTGGCATACGTGCGGTAGGTAAGCCCGCACGTACGGAACACAGGGGAAGGTTGGGAAGCATTCTGCTTAAAAAGCACCTGATGGCGTACGTGCGAAGAGGGTCCTACACGTGCGGCCAAGGACCTCCGCACGTGCGGCTGTTTGGTGCCCACAGTTTCACTTTTCGATGTTATTTACCCCACTTCCGGACCTCCATTAATGTGTTTCACACCCATAAGTGATGTCCGCTTGCATTGCATGAGCATTTAACAAGAGTAAACTACATTTAAACCAATCAATTCCTAAATTATGAAACTAACTAGTTGGATGTTTGGTGAATTAAGTGAACAGCGCTTATATCTGTTTGTGTAGGTCAAACACCTTGTTCCAGTCATCTGCAACACGGACCTGATTGTGAGTGACACTTTTGTACAAATATTTTTAGTTTCAATTATCTTTTTCTCTGCTTCGAATTTATGCGTACTCCGAAAGCTTCTTATGTTAATGAACGATAATTCTATCACTATTTTCATTGTTTACTGTGGCAAACCTGGTATCATTTGTATGATTGTAGATCTGCCAGTTCCATTTCATGGAACTCCTGTTTAACATGATGTTGGCTATCATATCTGATATTCGGTCTTTATGACCATATGTTCGATCTTCTAGACCGCTTGTGTTTATTGCTTTAAATTATACTACGTGATACGTTATGTTTCTCAAATGGCATATGAACCTGCTCAGTGTGTGTGTTATTTTACATTAAAATTTTCGTTCAAATCTCTTTATTTCAGCTATTATTCATTGGGCCCTAGCTCATATTTTGATATGCCATGTAGGTGATCCAGCTCAGGAAAGGACATAGTGGCGTCGACCTTGCTTTGGTCTTGTCAAGCTAACTTTTATGCCTTACGGCGAGGCTCCCATCTATCTGAGTTTTGAGGTGGCCAGTGTGCACACTTTTGTAACTCACTCATGTATTTTGATCGGTTGTCTCTGGCATTATTTATGTTTTCGATGGAGGTGACTTTTCTTCTTTATTGTCTGTTAACGAACTCGTGACAACAAGATATACTTATGCATGAATGTATATATAACTATAGCAATATCTTTTGTCTCATGTGTACTCACAGCTCATTGGACTTCTTGTTTCTCATATAATAGCTTCCGCTAGCCCCATTTACTTGCTTGGTTCAGTCAGGCCTTCGATAATCGTGAATTACTGGTCGGTTACGACACTAAACCTATAGAGGCGAGTTTGGGTCGTGACAGTGGGGGTGCAACTTTCTAGTAGCGGGAAATTTCTGAAATAACTTTTGAAAAGTCTTAGAAGCGGGAATGTGGAATAGACACACAGGACACTTTTATAGTATTTATAATTCTATTCTTCATATGTAAATATCGGCCTTTTGGTCAATAAATTTTTGTTATAAAAGTAAAAGCTCCAATGATTATTTTAGTATCCTCACTTAAATACTTTTCCGCTCGCGTTTAATAATTTGTTTAAGAATTCGTCGGAGGTAACTTCAGTTACTAGCCATCACAATGCTTAACCCTTAGATACGGAAAGCGAGTCGTGACAGATTTGGTAATGGATCAACGAAAATGAAGATAGTATAATAATTTCATTTGAGTATTAGAGAGTATTTGGGTAATTTTAATTTTTTCTTTTTTTTCTGTTAAGCCAGTTGCAAAAAATTTTTTTGATAATGAGATATTTGTAATTTTCAAAACGTGATGAGGGAATTCGTATTTTTGACAAATCTCAAAAAGTAATTTATAATTTATACAAAACTAGCAGTTGAATAAAAGAAATTTATTTTATATAAATTATAGCTGAATTATTTATATAATTATATATACATGTAAACTAATTTTAAAAAGTTTGTTTTGACATATGCAAATAGGAGAATAATCATAACCTTATAGTATTATAAAAGTATAACTTAAATAAATAAATAAATAAAAAGTTAAATTACAACATAGTAAAATAAAACAAACAAGTCACTTTCATAATGGAGATAAAATTGAATTAGAGAAAGAATTAATAAGTTAAAATTAAAGAGCAATTCTAATTATATAATTTTTTTCTTTCTTTATTTATTTTGCAATCAAAGATATTCAGAAACTAAAACTATATCAAATAAATTATTCTAAAATTTTGAATAGAAAATATGTTATGGCATGCATATTTGAAAAGAAAATTTTCATTTCTCCCTAGTCCATTTCCTGTTTTTCTCACTCAAAACTCATTGATCATTTTAATAGCCAAATATATTGTGGTTAGGTTCACCAACCACAATTTCAGTTAAGTTACAATTAAGTTCGGTTGGAAAAATGGTGTTTTATATGGATTATTTTGGACTGACTTTGAGCCCAAATTTGAGTGGGCCCCAAACGTCTTTTGGGGTAGGTCCGAAGAGGTAAAGTGTTTATTGCCGCGTGGCAAGTCACACGGTGAAGACGGAACGTCAAAACCATTTATAAGTGAATGGGAAGTTGACGTCGTTTTCGGGTCTAACATTAATTTTTTAGATAAAATTCATTTGAATTTTTTCAATAAAAATTATTGTGAGAATTTAATTTAAATTCTAAATTCAAATTTTGAGTTCCTAAGTGGCTTCCTAAAATTTGTAATTGTGGGAATTTAATTTAATTCTAAATTCAAATTTTGGATTCCTAAGTGGTTTCCTAAAGTATGTACCTCTTCCTTTATTTATTAAACTATTTCAATAGTTTAATATATATATATATATTCAAATAGTTTAAATAATAAAGTACCAACAGTTCCTTTGACTTGATCCACCAACGGACAACTTTTCAAAAATTGTTTGAATTTAAGGGTTCAAAGTGCTAACGATCAGAATTGTTTGAAATACATACTTTGCATCTGTTCATTCAAACTTTGGAACCTGTTCGGACAAGGTTTAATGCCTATATATACCCATTAATTCCAGCAGCCTTTGAGATCGAATTTTCCATCCGAAAATCAGTCTGCTTTTATGCCTTTGCTGTCCAGATTTTGCTCTAGTGCATTATTCTTCATTTTTAGTTTTAGAATAAATATTCTCAGAGTTAAAACACAGGTTTGGTTCGCCGAATAATTTGTTTTAGAGTGCTACTACAAATTGGTTAAGATCATTGTATCCTGGGAGATAGACGCCACCCTTAAATTGTTTGAATTTAAGGGTTCAAAGTGCTAACGGTCAGAATTGTTTGAAATAAATACTTTGCATCTGTTCATTCAAACTTTGGAACCTATTCGGACAAGGTTTAGTGCCTATATATACCCATCAATTCCAGCAGTCTTTGAGATCAAATTTTCCATCCGAAAATCAGTCTGCTTTTATGCCTTTGCTGTCCAGATTTTGCTTTAGTGCATTATTCTTCATTTTTAGTTTTAGAATAAATATTCTGAGAGTTAGAACACAAGTTTGGTTCACCGAACAATTTGTTTTGGAGTGCTACTACAAATTGGTTAAGATCATTGTATCCTGAGAAATAGACGCCACTCAACCGTAAGTACCGTAGCGGGGCGAATCTATCTTAAGGACAGAGTGTCACACACTCGACTTGGTCTTTAATTATTAATTCGGTTCAACAAAATAAATTCTCTAAATTTTATTTTATTTTGTTTGAATTATTTCAATTTATTTTATTTCCACATAAGATTATTCCAACAAGTTCAAACAAAACTAACAATAATGTGATAGCATACATGGAACCAAGTTCATAGAAAATAAATAAATAAATGAAAGAGGATTCATAATAATAAAAGAATCTTCTGAATTTTATTTTTTATTTTTGTTTTTTTGGGAGTGTCTAGGAATCGAAAGAAAGAAAACAAAACGAGAAATTCACCATCATGATGTCCAAATCTATGGATTCAATAACTCAATCAATATGGTAAATGATTTCTCCAAAATAATAATAATAATAATAATAATAATAATAATAATAATCAATATGGTAAATTAAATTTTCTTATATTTTTCTTTTTCTTTTTTAATTTATTTTAATGGGCTTGTCATCTCTGACCTTTTCAAAAATGAACGTGGAAATATCTAGGGGAAATTACGATAAGTGGGAGTTTAAAAAAACTATTACAAACCAATGGTAAATTTTATAAATATTACTAATTAAAATCTTAAACTTTTTCATCAATTTGCAATAATTTTTTCAAACTCTCACTGTTGTGTATTTTTTTTCCAAATATCTATTCTAAGGACACTTTTTCTTAAGTGAGCATTTTATTAGTTAAAAAGCGTAATATATATAAATAAAAAAGTTGTACAAATTTTGTATATAGAATAATAAGTCTTCTTATGGTCCTTCTATTTCCAATCAAAACACTTATGATTATTCTCATGATTTAAAAATATCACTGACACATCAAAACAAAATTATACAACACAAGCAATGTGGTACACAAAGGTGTCATGGCAACATAGAAAACCATTTTTCTATGAACAATATTTTAGTCCTTTTTTATTGTAAATATTATTGTCCTTTTTTTTTATTGTCCTTTTTTATTGTAAATATTATTGTTCTTTATTTTTTTATTGTCTATTGAAGGCTTGTAAAATCATGTCATTTTTCATTTGATTGGTTACAAACGTATATTATTATGTTTTAAAACAATTGCATTAAAAGTATATTGAAGGTTTTCAACTTTTACAGTAGTTCGATCATGATAAAATCCATCCTTACAATTAAATTTGATGTTAATAATAGGTGTAGATATTGATATATGATTACTATTTTGTAGTACATCTAATATAATAGTATTATACAATCAAATAAAATTTAAAATTTCTTCTTTCAAATTTATGTAGCTCCTATATGCTATTTTACTATCTCACTTTAAATTTTAAAGATTTATTGTAGCATCTCACTACACTACAATTTTTCATTATGCTTTTGGTTAGGAATTAATGTAATGTTTGGACTTTGGATTTATGAAAGAGAAGTGTATGGAATACAAGTTTTTTTTTTTTTTTTTTCACTCCTCTTTCTTTCATAAATTGTCTTGAAATTCAAAATAAAATACTGCCTAAGATCCTACTTAATAATCTCTAAATAACCAGTTTTTTTTTTTTTTGCTAAAAAAGTTAAAAGAGTAAAAAGTCTTTATGGTTTGACTAAAAAACCTTCTCCATAATTTTTTTTCCGAATGTCAACAAAATTGTTAAAAAACAATTTCACTCTCTATGCTTTGAAAATTTCCACCATGTCCCTTTGATTATGTTAACAAAGACTCAACAAACACTATAAGACTAATATGGTGCTGCTCACAAAAAAGTTAAAATTTGAAAAGACTTACAAAACTTTCTCCATAATTAAAACAATTTTTTTTAACAATTACCAAACTTATCATTTTTTCACATTTAAAAAATAAAATTAAAAAATGACAAAAAACAATTGCCATATCTCATCTAAAAGTTGTTGCAAATTTCTTGAGCTGGTGATGAATAATCTTAATGGCGAGTAGGTCTTGGACTACATTTTTTTTTCTTCCTCCTGTTTTTAGAATGTCCATGCAACTACACTTTTTACTACTTCAATCAAAGTGGTCCTTCAAACGGGTACTTACTTGGATCTGCATTGCATGCTTACCCGAGTGTAATAGTGGTGGTTGTTGCTATTACTATGATTGTATTGTATTTTATTAATTCAATCTAAAAAAGGTCGTTTAAGCATAAATTCATCAAGAAAGGAATTAGTTGTTCAACAAATGCCTTTAAATTTCCAAAAAAAAAATTTACCTTTAAAAAGTATTCTAGACCAACTGTCATAATCTTATCATAATGTTCATATCTCAATTCATAAGCCAACAATGTTAAATCACATTTTGTTAGGGAAAATACTAATTACCCTCAAATGACCAATGATTAATATAAGTATGTATGCATAAAAGATATATAAAATATGTAAAAAGTGTCAGTTGATTCATTCTTATTCAATTATGGATTTGAAAATTCTTGAACCAATCAATTTGTATAGAATTATGTCCCATGGGAAGCTGCATGCATTGAAGGTAAAGTGATGACATGATATATCACAACTTTCTTTAATCACCAAGGATCCTCTAGAGTGAATTTCCCTAGAGTGATCCCTAAAGTGCAGATCCAACGGCACAAAATTGAAGTTTGAATTTTTTTTATTTTTTTATTTTTCAAATTATATAGATGGTGCATAGATGGTGGCTTTTGTGCCGTTGGATCTGCACTTTAGGGATCACTCTAAGGAAATTCACTCTAGAGGATCCTTGCTCTTCTTTAATTAGTTGTTCAATGCCATTAGTTATGATTATACTATGTTATATAGTACCCAAAAAAAAAAAAAAAATAGTAGTGCCAAAAAGATTATATTATTGTATATTTAATGTATGCACTTTGATACATAATTACCACATATAATGAGTGCCTAACTTTGATGCAAAACAAAAGAATTTGACTCTAGGTAGGAAAGAATTGTCCCATGCAAATCACTAATTATTGTAGAATCCTTAGAATGCAATAAGAAATAAAATTTAGGCGAACATTTTAAAGTAGTGTTCTTGTACCAAAATAATAATAATAATAAATAAATAAATGTATTCTTAATTTTTTTTTTCAAGTGATTTGATTTCCATATAAATACTTTGAAAAATCCATTAATTAAGGGATTTGAAAGGTCAACAATAGAAAATTTAAAATATGTTACTATAATGATCAAATAATTAATTACAACCTTAAAAAATACATATAATTGAATTATTAAATAACATGTGTCTTTTTGTATTAAATAAATTTAGAATTTTCAAAAAAAAAAAGAAAGAATTAATACTTTAGAATTTTATATAATTACACCCACGTTTTCTCATTTTCCTAACCAACACTCAACCTGAGGAAGAATTTAAAGAAAAAAAAAAAAAAAACTGCCCATTTCCTCACCACGTTTTTGCCCACCCAAGCAACAATCAACTAACCATCTCTCAATATTTCTGTTAGTTTGATAATTATTTTTTTTTTTTTTTTTTTTGACCTTTTTGGTTTCTTTCTCTCTACTTTTTGGTTTCTTCTATCTTTTTATAATGAGTTTCTCTTTCAAAGAAAGTACAAAATAAAATTGTTATATACAATTATGGCATACAAACAAGATTACTATTCCTCTTTGAAGGTAAATGATCTAAAACTCATTAATTTTCATATTCTCAATGATTGAAATTTTTGTTTAGTAATTTTTTTCATATAAATTTTGTAAGTGTTTAAGAGTCTTCAATTTATAATTTTTGGCATTGAAACTTTTGCAGAATGATAGGGTTTTGTTTATGTTTTAAATATTCTACCATCTAAACTATAAATTATCCTTATTAATCTTTTTAGGTATAAATTATGTTCTAAAAAAATAACTACAATTAATAGGTTTGTTTATATTTTAAATATTCTCATTTTTTTTTGGGTATAAATTTAATTTTCTTTTTCATAATTCCTGAACAGGTGTATGCAAGTTTAGAAATTTTAATTAAACATATTTTGAAAATTAAAAAAGCAAACATCTTGAAAAATTCATATTTTGGTATGTAAAGTCTGTAATTTTTGAAAAAATTTAAAATTCAAAATTTCAATTTGTTGGTTATGCTGACTGAAAAACAATAAATAAAAAATCGTATAACATGTATATATTATGATGTGAATTTTAGGCTCATATTTTTATGAAAATTTGTTTCAATTTTTTTTTTTAACCATATAAAAGTTCAATCTAAACTATAAATTTTGTTTTGAAAAAATAACTAGAATTATAATAGGTTTGTTTATGTTTTAAATATTCTCAATGATTGTTTATTATTTTTATTTTTTTGGTATAAATTCTGTTTTTTTTTTTTTTGGGAATAAATTTTGTAATTGTTTAAGAATTTTGTATTTGTTTTTTTTATTTTTAAATTTCTTTGGTATAAATTCTTTGGCTATTTAAGAGCCTTGAATTTACTTTATTCTTGGTCATAGAAAATTTTGTTTATTTAGGTATTTATTTTTACTATAAATTCTGTAATTGTTAAGTAATATCATTCTTATTGGACAATCTTTTCAAAATTTAAACTTGAGAGCACATCTTAGTGATTGTTTATTTATTTATTTTTATAGTTTAATTTTGTTCATTATTATTCTAAACTATAAATTCTGTTTTAAAAAAATAACTAGAATTAATAGGTTTGTTTATGTTTTAAATATTCTCAATGATTGTTTATTATTTTTATTTATTTTTGGGTGTAAATTCTGTTTTCTTTTTTTTATAAAATAAATTCTATAATTGTTTAAGAGTTTTGAATTTGTTTATTTTGTTTATTTTCTTTGGTATAAATTCTTTAGTTGTTTAAGAGTCTTGAATTTATTATATTCTCAATCATAGAAACTTTTGTTTATTTATTTATTTTTTTACTATAAATTCTGTTAAATAATATTACTTTTCTTGGCCAATCTTTTCAAAATTTGAATTTGAGAGCACATCTTAGTGATTGTTTATTTATTTATATAAAACCACATATCGGTGATTGTTTATTTTTTTTATTTTTATAATTTAATTTTGTTCATTATTATTATAAAAAAAAATTGAGGCAGTTTTGCCACATTGTGCTATTGGGGACAATTTTTTTTCAAATTGCTTTACCACATAATGTGTATATATATATATATATATATGCAAAAATTAGAATAAAACTAACCAGTGTGTCTGGTTTGAGTTTTCTAGATTAAGTTTTTTAAAAATTGACTTTTTTGGTTTTCATATTTTTTTGTTTTTAGTGAATATTTTTTTAATTTTAAACATTTTTTTATATTTTTTTAGATGCACCTTACTTAGATGTATCTAAAAAGTAAAAAAATTGTGAAAAAATATTTTAAAAAATTAATAAAGACATAAAAATATAAAAAATGTACTGAATTCTTGTATTTATTTTTTTTTTTTGTATTTTTGGTATTTAGTGAATTTTTAAAAGATTTTTTTTACAATTTTTTTACTTTTTAGGTGTATTTATGTTAGGTTTGTCTAAAAAGTAAAAAAATTGCTTAAAATATTAAAAAAATTCAGTAAAAACAAAAAAACACAGAAAATAAGAAAGTAGAATTTTCTGAAAAGTGTTTTTTGAAAAGTAGAAATAATCAAGGTGATGCTGTCTGTTTTTTCAAGAAGGCAAGGAAAAGGAAAAGGAAATAAAGAGAGTTTCCAAATGTCATTCAATTGTATGGAACCTTCCTCTTTGGAGAGTCGCCCCTTACACATGGAAAAGGAAATAAAGAGAGTTTCCAATTGTCATTCAATTGTATTTGTATGGAACCTAAGAGGGTAATTTATACTTAAATTGGGCCGAGCTGGGTAAATGGGCTGAAGTATGAAAGGATGAGCAGATGGGCTTTGAAGTTAGTCCGGTTCGAGAAACCGCAGCGCGTAGTCCGGCCCTAGAAGCCATGGTTAGTCCGGTCCAAGGTCGATGTTGATATCTCAGTTAAAAGGAAGCTACGGTTAGCCCGGTTGAGTCTTCTGACCGAAGTATGAGACATCTTTATGACTGTTCTGTGGTAGTTCGGCAACTGTCTTCTATGGATAGCTCGGCCTTTGTATGTGGAGCCGAGATAGGAGCCAGTATAGAAGAGCCGAACTGGGATCAACGTCAGTTAAGCTTTTAGCTCGGTGTTGCAGTTACTTCGGTCGAAGCGCGTGGAAAACCGAGGTAAGCCATGGTGCTGAGTGTAGTTCGGCTTAACTCCCTTATGGATAGCTCGGTCTTAGTATGGGAAAGCCGAGGTAGGGGAGAGTATAGCGAGAGCCGAACTAGCAGTCACTCCGGTCATCTTGGAGCTCGACCATGGAAAACCATCTCACTTGGTTTAAGCAGTGAGGGGGGTGTTGAAGGATAAGCATTATCCTTTAGGAATGTGAGTCCTAGGAGGACTCTACATGGAAGAGTTAGAGTCCTACTAGGACTGTGCCATGTGAAACCTATATAAGCTCACCAATATCACCTAAGAAGAGGTAATGCAACTTTTGCTCCCCTACTACATTGAGCTTTTGCCTATTTCTTGCTTACTAACTTAGGCATCGGAGAGGTTTCCGGCATACACCCGCCGGCCAGCTCACTTTGTGTTTTCAGGTGCTAGAACGACGACGTGCAGAGCAACGTAGGCTTGATCAACAGGATTATACGTGAAGGTGAATCTCTTTCCCGTACAATTGGCGCCGTCTGTGGGAAGAATAGACAAGAACAACCTCTTGATCAAGCTTTTTCTCTCAAAATTCGATGGCGAACAACGAAGAACTGCCTCAGTCCGCCATTGACGGACAAACTCCAGATGGAGGTGCAAGGCGCGAGGGCCTACCTTTGGTCCCTCCCATGGCGAACCTGGAACCACGAAGACAAGATTCCAGGAGGGATGCCAGGGGTAGAAGGAGGAATAACAGCCCTCATCCCTCTTGTTCGCTGAGCCCAGAAAGACAAAGGCGCAGGGTAGATCCACAAACTTTGGAGGATCGCGTCAGGGAACAAGACGAGTTGATACGGCGGATGGCGGCAGACATGGAAGCTCTAAAACGCCAGATGAAAGGAAAAGAAGTGGCGACAGGAGAGGGGCGCAACAACAAGACGCCCCCTCGCCACTCAAAGGGTCGTAGTAGGAATTCTACACCCTCCAAAGCAGAAAACAGAAGCCTCAGGACAGGCGACACGTAAGTTAGGTCTTCCAGGACTCGTCACTCCAGGTCTAAGAGGACGAGATCTGAAAGGTCTTACACAGAAGGGAGCACTTACTGGCCCTCGCATACGCACCAAACCAGGTCCAGACAGACCGAGATGCCCAGATCGTCTGACCTACGAACCGTGCTAGATGAAAAGGCACGATGCAGGGAGGACGCCAGGGCACATGATCCACATAGAGTTTCTACCCTACAGCGGTTGGCTCCTCGGACGCATGGAAGCGTCGAGGTTGGAATGCCACTGCCGCGCCCGGCCTACGAACCAGCGGATAAGGCATTGGCGAGGCTGCAGACCTCACCATTCGTCCCAGCAATAGAGAACGCGCCTCTACCCTCAGGCTTCCTTCAGCCCAAATTCAATACATACGAGGGGAAGACGGACCCCTACTCGCACTTGAGCCACTTTCGCCAGGTCATGGCTGTATACCGGCGGAATGAGGCCTTAATGTGCATCCTATTCCCCTCAAGCCTTGGTGACCTTGGCTTGACTTGGTTTGAGAAACTCCCAGAGGGCAGCATAGCCTCCTGGGCGCAATTGGCAGAAGCATTTGTCACAAGATTCAGAACAAACACTAAAACCCCAGTGGAGATCGACCAGTTACTCTCCATTGACATGGGTGAGAAGGAAACCTTACGATCATACAACAGTCGCTACTGGGAGACATTCAACCAGATTGGGGACTGCCCAACCAATCTCGCCATTGCGCAGTATAAAAGAGGACTCCCAATTGGGAACAGACTGAGAGATTCTATAACCATGACGCCACCTCTTACCATGGAAGCCCTGATGGAAAGAGTGCATCAGCACATCAGGGTGGAAGAGGATGGCACCCGTGCCAAAGCAAAGTCTGGCACGACCGCAGCACCAGAAAAGAAGGCTTCAGCAAAGGTCAATGCGGTAAATCGGCCGAACAAAAACGGGCATGGTAGATGGGACAACGGAGAAGATCGGGACGAAAGATGGTTGAGAGTCTGCACTGCCATCACCACGGTCTTCAAAAAGCCGATCTACCGAATACTTAGCGAGATTCGAGACGAGCCTTTCGTCAAGTGGCCAGCCAAGCTAGGCGAGGCACAGAAGGACTATGACGACAGATCACGGTGCACCTTCCACAAAGAAAAGGGGCACCGAACTGAGAACTGCACCCCATTGAGGCAGCACTTGGAGGAGTTGGTGGCGGCAGGCCACTTAGACAAATACATTGAAGGAGGGGCACAGCCGGCCCCCCAGGACCGTAATAACCCCAATGGAATGCCGATCGATGCTCCACCTCAAGGTATCATCAATGTTATACATGGAGTTTTCGAACCTGAGCGTATATGTGAGCTCAGATGTTCGATCAAAAAGGCTGAGCACTTGAGGGAGGTACTAAGTGCCCAACCTGTCGTCAAGACGGGGAGGATAGAGGCCACAAATGTTATGTCTTTTTCGGATAAAGACTTGGACAGAATATATTGCCCCCACAATGATGCCCTGGTCGTCACTCTCCGAGTCAAGGATTTTGACGTCAAGCGGATTCTGATTGACCAGGGTAGTTCGTGCGAAATCATGTACTATGAGACGTTCAAACAATTGAAGCTGCAAGATAAAGACTTAGCACCTGCAGTGTCACCCTTGATTGGATTTAACTCGATACCAGAATGGCCAGTTGGCAAGATCATCCTTCCAGTCAGAGCAGGGAGTGTGACGAAGCAAGTAGAGTTCTGGGTGTTAAAGGTCCCATCCACCTATAACATCATCTTGGGCAGAACATGGCTGCATGCCATGCGCTCGGTAGCGTCATCCTACCACCAAGTGATGCGGTTCCCAAACGACACCGGAGTAATAGAGGAAGTCTATGGAGACCAAATCATGTCCAAGCAATGTTTCGTCACAGTGAACGGAAGCCGCGCTGCGAAGGGGTATGTTCATTCGGTGGAAGAACCGGAGAGTAATGAACTATTCGCAGACGTCGGCAAAGCAGCAAGCCAGAAAGCGGTGGAAGACTTGGTGGAAGTTAGAATAGATGAAAAGAACCCGGATAAGTTCTTTCTGCTCGGTTCGTCGTTGTCCAGCGCTGAGAGGTTAGAGGTCTTGGAATTTTTGACCTCTAACATCGAAGTGTTTGCCTGGACTCCATACGACATGCCAGGCATTGATCCCAACTTCATCTGCCACCAACTCAATGTCCACCCATCTGCCAGGCCAATCATTCAGCGCACCCGCAGATCAGCACTCCACCACGCCGAGATAGTGGCGGAAGAAGTGGGAAACTTGTTGGAAGCAGGGGCAATCAGAGACGTGCACTACCCCAGATGAATCTCCAACACAGTCGTAGTGCCGAAGAAGAATGGCAAGTGGCGCGTCTGCGTCGACTATAAAACTGTCAACAAAGCATGCCCTAAAGATAGCTTTCCTCTACCACGGATTGACCAACTGGTAGACCTGACGGCGGGGCACAACCAGCTAAGCTTCCTGGATGCATACAGGGGCTACCACCAGATCGCAATGCATGAACCGGACCAGGAGGTCACATCTTTCACCACACCAAGAGGACTCTACTGCTACAGGGTCATGCCCTTTGGCCTAAAGAACGCTGGGGCGACATTCCAGAGAATGGTCACCAAGATGTTTGAGCCGTTGTTAGGCAAAACAATGGAAGCTTACATTGACGACATGGTGGTCAAGAGCAAGGATGAAAATGACCACCTCAAGGACCTAAGTGAGATGTTTGCAATTCTGAAGAAGCATAAGTTACGCCTCAACGCGTCGAAGTGTGCATTCGGAGTAGGATCAGGCAAATTCTTAGGCTTCTTGGTGACCAACCGAGGCATAGAAGCATATCCTACTCAGATCAAGGCAATTCAGGATCTGGAAAGACCAAACTCAGTAAAAGAAGTACAGCATCTCACCGGCATGGCGGCCGCGTTCAATCGGTTCATTAGCCGATCGTCAAACAGGCTGCGACCATTTTTTCATGCCCTCAAGGCCAAGTTTGAGTGGGACGAAGAATGTGACCGGGCTCTGGAAAGCTTGAAGGAATACATGTCTTCTCCGCCACTACTTGTAACACCAATTCCTGGAGAAGAACTCTTCCTGTACCTGGCAGTCTCACAGCACGCAATCAGCGCGGTGTTGGTCCACGCAGAAGGAGTCCAACATCTGCCTATCTACTATGTTAGCAACACACTGCTGGGCGCCGAAACAAGGTATTTGCCACTGGAGAAACTGGCATTGGCCTTGATGATGGCCTCAAGGAAACTATCACACTACTTTCACGCTCACACCATTGTCGTCCTCACAGCCTTCCCACTAAAGGCTTTGTTTGAAAGGGCGAACTTCTCTGGGCGAATTCTGAAGTGGGCAGTAGAGTTGGGACAATACGACATCAAGTTCCAACCTAGAACCGCAATAAAAGCTCAAGCATTGGCGGATTTTGTCGCAAAGTTCACGCCTGGGAGTCATCATATCTGCCCAGTCGACCTGACTGACTCAACCGAACTAGGGACGGAAGTTGACGTCGGAATAACACAACCCCTGGTATCGGTTACTCAGCCAAGTCCTAAGGCAGACCGGAGTAATACAATCAAGGAAGAAGTAAACCATGCTATACCAAGTCCGGACTCGCCAACAAAGAAAAACTTGGTGTAACAAGATGACAAGGGGCAGGCAGCAGGCCTGGACTTAGAAGAAGAAATCAGCAACATAGAAGATCCCAAGGCATCATCCGATCCCTCCACTTGTTGGAAGTTGTTCGTTGGGGAGATGTGGAAGCTCTTCGTGGATGGAGCATCCAACCGACATAGAGCAGGACTTGGCATAGTCCTCATCTCTCCAGACGGCCTGGTAGTGGAGCAGGCAATCAACCTTGGCTTCCCAGCATCAAACAACGAAGCGGAGTATGAAGCGCTTCTTGCAGGTCTCAAATCGGCATTCTACATGAAGGCCACTGAGCTAATGGTTTACAGCGACTCACAGCTGGTGGTAAACCAAATATCTGGTGACTATGAGGCAAGGGATGACAGAATGGCTAAGTACCAAGAGCTGATCAGAACCGAAATCAAAAAGTTTGAGGTGGTGAGGATAGAACAGATCGGCAGAGAGGAGAACAGCAGAGCAGACGAACTAGCGGGCTTCGCTTCAATGGCAGATACCTCCATCCCACATCCTCTATTGATCGACTACCTACCTAGACCAAGTATCGAAGACCCAGAAGTAGAAGAAGTATGCTGCGCCGATCTAGGTCCTTCTTGGATGGATCCTATCATCTTGTTCCTGAAAGACGGCATCTTACCAGAAGACAAAAAAGAAGCCAACAGGATCAGAGCAAAGTCGCAGCGATTTTGGCTCTCTCCATCCTTGGCATTATACAAGAAGTCGTTCACAGGACCGTACTTAAAGTGTGTGCACCCCAGCAAAGTAGAAGCATTCCTGTTCGAAATACATGAGGGTGTATGCGGCAGCCATCAAGGAGGACGATCATTGGCATACCGAGCTATTTCACAAGGATACTGGTGGCCGTACATGCAAGCGGATTCAGAGAAGTATGTCAAAAAATGCGAAAAGTGTCAGAAGTTTGCGCATCAAATACACCAACCGGCCAGAGAACTTCTACCTCTCACTAGTCCATGGCCTTTCGCAATGTGGGGCTTAGACATAGTGGGACCACTCCCAACAGCACCAGGCAACAGGAAGTTCTTTCTCGCGGCAACAGACTACTTCACAAAATGGGTGGAAGCAGAAGCCTTGGCGTCAATCAAGGAAAAAGATGTGAAGAAGTTTGTCTGGCAGAACATCATCACTCGCTTCGGCATACCAAAAGCACTGATCTCAGACAACGGCACGCAGTTCGACGGTAAAATTTTCAGAGGCTTTTGTGAGGAGTACAAGATAGAATTCTACAATTCTACACCGGCGTATCCCCAAGCGAATGGTCAAGCAGAAGCTTCAAACAAGGTAGTCTTGGATGGACTGAAGAAAAGACTAGAGAAAGCTAAAGGCAAGTGGGCAGAAGAACTCCCTCATGTTTTATGGGCTTACCGCACCACGCCTCGGCGATCAACAGGAGAAACACCATTCTCCTTAGCTTACGGCATGGAAGCAGTCATCCCATTAGAAGTTGGTCTCCCCACAATTCGGAGTGAAAACTTTGATCCAGACTTAAATGCCGAAGCAATAGCATTAGAACTTGATCTCGCGGAAGAAAGAAGAGACAGAGCATTGGTTCACATCGCCTCCTACCAACAAGAGTTGTCTAGAAAGTACAACAAAACGGTGCATCCAAGACAGTTCAAGGTCGGCGATTGGGTACTTCGCAAAGTGATGGGAAACACCCTGGTTCCAGGAGATGGCAAGTTGGGGCCGAATTGGGAAGGACCTTACAAAGTGGTCGGTTTAGCAGGCAAAGGGGCATACCACTTGGAAGATAAGGACGGCAAAGCAATTCCTAGGCCGTGGAACACTGCCAATCTTAAGTTGTTTTATTTTTAGCCTTTTTCTTTTAAGAAAGTGTAATTTTTTTTTTTTTTTTTTTTTTACTTTCTCAATAAAACAAGTCGATTCTTTTTCAGTATATTTGTTTTCGGTAGAGAGTAATTTTAGTAAGTCAGTAGCACTGTAAACATAGTTGGCCGGAATAACCAACTTTGACCCCTCCTAAGCCCAGGATAAGGATCCAGGCTGCAGGACGTTTGGTCGGAATAACCAAGCACCTTATTCTCAGTTGGCTGAAAAAAAACCAACTTAGAGGTTGGCTGGATTAAACCAACACTCTGTACTCTTCAGCCGAAGTATGGGAATAGGCTGAAGAGTGGTTGGCTGGATTAAACCAACACTCTGTACTCTTCAGCCGAAGTATGGGTATAGGCTGAAGAGTGGTTGGCTGGATTAAACCAACACTGTGTACTCTTCAGCCGAAGTATGAGCACGGCTGAAGAGTGGTTGGCTGGATTAAACCAACAGTGTACTCTTCAGCCGAAGTATGAGCACGGCTGAAGAGTGGTTGGTTGGATTAAACCAACACTCTGTACTCTTCAGCCGAAGTATGGGCATGGCTGAAGAAGTGGTTGGCTGGATTAAACCAACACTGTGTACTCTTCAGCCGAAGTATGAGCACGGCTGAAGAGTGGTTGGCTGGATTAAACCAACAGTGTACTCTTCAGCCGAAGTATGAGCACGGCTGAAGAGTGGTTGGTTGGATTAAACCAACACTCTGTACTCTTCAGCCGAAGTATGGGCATGGCTGAAGAAGTGGTTGGCTGGATTAAACCAACACTCTGTACTCTTCAGCCGAAGTAGTTATATCGGCTGAAGAAGTGGTTGGCTGGATTAAACCAACACTCTGTACTCTTCAGCCGAAGTAATTATATCGGCTGAAGAGTGGTTGGCTAGTAAGGTAGACAGCTAAAACCGAGATCACAGTTGAGCAAATGAGTTCATGAAAAATTCAATACAAGTGCAAGCATACAACCGGAATAAGAGCAGAGACTTTTTCATTGAAATACAGAGCAAGTACAATTGAGGGGCCGCAGCCCGATTACAAAAGTTTAGAATAAAAGAAAGAAAAAAGAAAATCAGCGGAGGAGCGCATCAAGATCGGCATCAAAATCATCATCAGCATTCGGGCGGAGTCCGGTGTCAGATGGGAGAACGGTTTGGGATGGGAGCTCGGTTTCAGCCTCAACTTCGGTCTCAGTTGGCAGCGTTTGGTCGGTTAGCAGGTCGTCAGTTAAGTCTTCAATTACCGGCTCTGACCGAGCTGCCTGATTGCTGGGTTGTTCGCTGACGACCGGGGTGAGGGTTGGCTCCTCATCCTCTTCAGAATCATCATCATCATCGTCATCATCTCCAGACCCTTCCAGAAACTGCCTTTGGAGATCGGCAGCGTACTGTGATAGTGAAGCCGGAATACCGTATGGAGGTGGGTTGAAGACCTCGGTTTCAGGCCCGCAGCCGAGCTTCTCCACCGCACTCCTCCAGCCGCACTTGAAGAATAAGTCTTTGGCGGCATCACACTGGAGGGTGTATGCGTCCTCTGCATCCTTGAAGCCTTGTTTCTTCGCATCCTTTATGCCCTTTTTCAGCTGCGTTATTTCGGCGTCTTTCTTTTTCTTAATCCTTGCCAGAAGGCGCAGGTACTTGTCCTTCGCTTCGGCGGCAACCTTCTTCTTTTCGGCTTCAACCGAATTTTCAACTTCGGTCAGCCGATCATTTTCTGCCTGGAGTTCGGCCAGTTGCTTTTTGGCCTCCTCCAGCTCGGTCCTTTTTGCTTCGGCCTCCGCCATGGCCTCCCTGGTGTTCCTCCTCAGCTCTAGCACTTTCCTGTGTGTGATGTGGTTTTTCTAGATGGCCTGCAAAGAGGAAGTAACGTTAGCCGGACTGAAAGTTGGAACAAATTACGCAGAAAAGGACTGTGCTACTTACCAGAATCATGGACTTTGTTGAAGACCGGATTGCCTTCAGCTCGGTGTTTAGCTGCTTTTGGTGGTGCTCCATGTCTTTGGGAAGACAGACACTCTTGGCAAGGTTGAATGCCAACAAGTGGTCTTTCTCAGAGACGACTGAGTCAGTTTCTTGGATATCTCGGTCGGCAAAAGTAAGGTTGGGAGCCCATTTGGAGGATGCAGCTCGGTTGGAGGGCTCCGGTTGGTTGCTTGGTTGAGGACTTGGAGGCAGGATTGGTGGCAGAGCGGTCTCGTCCTCATCAACGAGTTGTTGCTCGGTTTGGCTAGTCCGGGCACGCTTGCGTTGATGGGATGAGGGTGGCTGTTGGGATGGAAGAGCTACCACGGTCTCAGTCGTTCGTCCGGTTTGTGGCACCTCGGCTGGTGTCGTTGCGGTCAGCATGGCCTTCAGTCTGTTCTTCTTTGCCATTTCTTGTTCGGCAGTAAGGGGCACGAGATTTACCTGGGGCAAGGATGGGTCCGGTTCTGGTGCTTCTTCAAGCAGGAAGTCCGTCACCCTTGCTTTTCGGCGACCGGAGTATCGGTAAGTCGGTTCGAAGTTGAGAAGTTTAGCCCAACTTCTTTCCCGAACTCGTAGTGCGGCGCGGAGAAGACCGAGGTTGGGGTAGTTATAGTTTGAGAGGAGATGGGCTTTATCTGCAAAGAGAAAACAAGTGTTAGTTCGGTCCAGAGTACAAAGCCGAAATAAAAAAAAATGAAATGCAACCGAGGTATGTATACCGGGCTCTCCTTGTTTCCAGTTTATTCTCCAGCCAGGAATCTGGGCTTGAAGGTCTTCAAAGTTCCCAGATACCCAGAAGAAGTCATCGTCATTCAGGTCTTTGTCCGGTGTATCCTTAATTATTTTTTCTCGGCCACGGCGTACTCTCAAGTAATAACACCAGCCTTCGTTCTTGGATCCTATGGAGTATTGATGGAGTATTTCGGCTAAACCAAGGTTCAGACCGGTTTGGTGGTTCAGTGCGGCTATACCCATTATTATTCGGTATGTATTGGTGGACAGCTGGGTGGGACATAGTCTGGTTTGTCTTAAGAATTCACAAATTAAGGGTTGGACTGGGAATCTAAGTCCGGTCTCTATTATTGATTGGAGGGTAAAGGGAACAAAACCTTCATTGCCCCATGGGTCAGCATCTTGTTCGGCTAAAGTAAGGTTTACATCGGCTGGAATGTGGTAATCCCTTCTGAATTCGGCTAAGCCGCCTGGGGTTTCTACCAAAAATCTGTACTTCCCCATTTAATTGTATAAGTTATGTATAAATTATTTCGGTCGAGAAAGTGTGCTCAGTAGCTCGGTTGAGCGCAGTGGAGTGCCTGGCAACCTAAGTCTGCAAAGTGGAAAACAAAGGTGTTAAGCACAGACCATTGGACCGTGCTACAAAAACAAAAGCAAGAAAGGGAAGTCTTACTTCGGTTGTATATGGTGCGACGGGATCTACCTCGGTTTCAATAAGGAGCATGTTATCTCGGTTCAGCAGGATGTTTTCGTTAGCTCGGTTCTACCTACGAGGTTGGTTATTCCGGCTGAGCATCAAGGGGCAGTTTTCTGAGTTCGGTTTAGAAACTCAGAAAGCTGGCTTGGCTCCGAAAACTTAGCTCGGTTGATGATCGAGTTGCTGGTTATCTAGGTTCGCACTTATTTCGGTTTGTTTATGTCGGCTATGATACATCAGAAGATTCTACAGAGACTACAGTTGTGTACAAGTGCTAGTTCGGTCTTAGTCCGCCTAAATCTATGTGTAGCAAAAACAGTTTCCTAGTTCGGTTGGACGTGTTTTTGGATCAAATAAGTGTTCTAGTAGTTATTTCTTGATGTTCATAACGTTCCTATGAAGTTTTTCCATGAAAATGTACAAAAATGGTGGCAAGAAGCATTTTGCGAAAACACATTACAAACGGATTGAACAAAAGCAGAGAAGGAAAAGAGGAAACAGATTCGAGATGCTTACCAGATAGAGAGGAAGAGACAGGAAGAGGAAGCAACGGCAGCAATGGGAATCACGAACACAGTGAGCTCAAGAACAGGAGAGGGAAAGCAAAGGAGTTGGATGGTGAGTAAATCGGAAGTGAAGAGGTTTTTGTTTTGGTGATGGAACAATAAGGCGGGAACTGTTCAAATTTTTCGGAGTACGAGGGCGGCGCGACAGCTGGGATTGGCCAATAAGAGCCTGCCACGTGTCATTGGAAGGACGATCGATTCAGTTTCTGTAAACTGAAGAGACGTTTTGACCGGACGCGCACAGTACGGCTCAAGTTCAGCGCGGCTGGATAAGCTAAATGGTTTTTTGCTCGGCCGGATAAGTTAACTGGGTCTTAGCTCGGCTGGAGAGGCGTAAAGTTTTAGTTCGGCTGCAGTGATTGAAACTGAAGCTCGGCCGGAAGACGAGTAATCCCTATCATGTTTTGCAGATGGAATTAAGGGGCAATTGAGAGGGTAATTTATACTTAAATTGGGCCGAGCTGGGTAAATGGGCTGAAGTATGAAAGGATGAGCAGATGGGCTTTGAAGTTAGTCCGGTTCGAGAAACCGCAGCGCGTAGTCCGGCCCTAGAAGCCGTGGTTAGTCCGGTCCAAGGTCGATGTTGATATCTCAGTTAAAAGGAAGCTACGGTTAGCCCGGTTGAGTCTTCTTACCGAAGTATGAGACATCTTTATGACTGTTCTGTGGTAGTTCGACAACTGTCTTCTATGGATAGCTCGGCCTTTGTATGTGGAGCCGAGATAGGAGCCAGTATGGAAGAGCCGAACTGGGATCAACGTCAGTTAAGCTTTTAGCTCGGTGTTGCAGTTACTTCGGTCGAAGCGCGTGGAAAACCGAGATAAGCCATGGTGCTGAGTGTAGTTCGGCTTAACTCCCTTATGGATAGCTCGGTCTTAGTATGGGAAAGCCGAGGTAGGGGAGAGTATAGCGAGAGCCGAACTAGCAGTCACTCCGGTCATCTTGGAGCTCGACCATGGAAAACCATCTCACTTGGTTTAAGCAGTGATGGGGGTGTTGAAGGATAAGCATTATCCTTTAGGAATGTGAGTCCTAGGAGGACTCTACATGGAAGAGTTAGAGTCCTACTAGGACTGTGCCATGCGAAACCTATATAAGCTCACCAATATCACCTAAGAAGAGGTAATGCAACTTTTGCTCCCCGACTACATTGAGCTTTTGCCTATTTCTTGCTTACTGACTTAGGCATCGGAGAGGTTTCCGGCATACACCCGCCGGCCAGCTCACTTTGTGTTTTCAGGTGCTAGAACGACGACGTGCAGAGGAACATAGGCTTGATCAACAGGATTATACGTGAAGGTGAATCTCTTTCCCGTACAGAACCTTTTCAACAAAATGACTCGATTGGAAAAAGAATATAAATAATTAGGAAAGGGGAAGGCTTGAAAATGGAAAAAAAAAACATAAGACTTCTCCCATTACAGAAATGACCTATTCTGTTCCTTGATGGGATGAAAAACTATTCGGACATTAAATTAATCTCTCCATTAGCTACAATTTGCAGTGGTGCACTTCCTTGGTTAATGATTCATCAAAACATATTCGCATTTATCGAGACATCTTTTGACATGAAAATGTACAAATTCAAAAATATAAAACAGATAATAAAAAAAAACAGAGAGAAGGAAATATGAAAAGAAAACAGTTTACATTTCAAATTCATTGAGGTTTTATACAGAAATATGAAGATGCCCATGGACGCATAGATGCTTGAGTGGACTTTGATTTTCTCTCCACACGTGCATCCCTGTAACCTCCAGTTGATGATGAGCTTGAGTTCTTCATCTTCTTCGAATTTCCATTCCTGAACAGAGAGTGTAAAAGGCTCACAAGCTTGCCCGCAGTCGTCTTCACTGGCTGTTTCTCCTTCTCCGAAACACTAGTCGTCTTCACTGGCTTTGGCTTCATTGCAGTGAAACAAGCAGTCAACGATTGCTCGTGCTCGAGGAAACATGCTCGACGGATGCTCGCGAAGTCTTCGTATTTGTCCATGACAGCACGGCTCTGTTTTTCATTCCCGGCGTCCATGGAACGGCAGACTTCGTCGAGAATACTGGTAGCAAATGTATATGTATATGTATATTTGTAATAACCCAGATTTTTAATTATTCTGTAGAATTTATACTAATATTATTTAATCTCAGTTCAGAAAATATATAATTTATTATATACTATTATGCGTAATTTTGTAAAATAATATAATTATTAAAAATTTAGAGGCCAAAATATAAATAAATAATTAAGTTAATTTGGATAAGCTTTGAATTAATAGAGAACTAATAAGAAGGTGGCACGTGGCGTCTTGGCTTGGGGCTCACGGATATAATCTGTATAAATAGGAGAAGTTGACTCCGTGAGAGAAGAAAAAAGAAAAGAAGACCAGGAAAGAAAGAAAGAAAAAGAAAAGGAAGAGAAAGGAAGAAAGAAAGAAGAGAGCAAAAGAAAGAGAGGAAAGAGAGGGAAAAATTAATGGAAGCTAAGAAGATCTTTGATAATGAAAAGAAATAGTAAGGTATTAAAGTTAAGGTGAGTTATATTATACCTTGGGTTACCAAAAAGTATTTTACTTATGTTTTGACTTATCAAAATCTATTTTATATAATTTATGTTTTATTAATATATTAATAAAAGTTATGTTTTATAAAAGTTTCAGCTACGTGGTTTTATTTCTAAATCCTATTTGCTTAAAAGTGAAACCCATGGATATGTTTGTTTTACTTTTAAAGAATATTTGGCTGTGACCTTATATGAAAATATGTTTTGTGAGTACCACCGCGGGAGTCCCATGCCTTGGGGGACTTAAATAACCATTGGCTAGTGATTGACCACTTTGTGGTCCAGTGTTTGTCGTGGATCTATTGACCAGTGTAGTGCTTGGCACTTAGTGATGTACCGTGGTTATGGTTGTATAGTGATTTCCATATTACATGTTAAATGATCTGAAGTATATGTCAAATGATTTCCGTATGTTATGTATTAAGCTCTTTTTGGCCCAACTAATTATCCATGGTGAATTTTATGCCTTATACTCTTAGTATAATATTTCTCACTCTGCCATGAGCTTATAGTTTTTTACCACTTTCAGGTGACATGTCAAAACCAGCGTGTGGGGTAGGCACAAAGCACTTTTATTATATTTGTAAATATCAGCCTTTTTGATCAAATATATTTTGTAATAAAAAAATAGAAACTCCAATGATTATTTTAGTACCCTTATTTAAATATTTCTTCCGCTTGCGTTTATTAATTTGTTTAAAGATTTGGCCGGAGGTAACCTCGGTTACTGGCCATCACGATACTTAACCCTTGGGTACGGGGAGCGGGTCGTGACAATATTTGGTCATGTCCATTATATATATATATATATATCAGAGTTAAGGGGTTGGTGTTTTTTAGAGAGAGAATACTGGTGGCAAAGAGTTGGGGGTTTAGAGACAAAGAAGAAGAAGAAGAAAAAAAAGAAGAAGATGATTGACATGAGTAAGATAAAGAGAATTGGCAAGAAAGTCTGAATTTATATAGAGAAGGAATTGTTGTGCAAAAAATAAAAAAGGCAAGGGAATGTTTCTTTTTTTCTTGATCATATAGAATCAAGAAGAAGCAGAGTAGCAGAGTCGTGTGTGTGTGTGAGTGTACTTTGCTAACCGCAAGAGGATCGAAAAATTGTTTTTTTTTTTTTTTTTGGTTGCATACATTTCTTTTTTTTCAAGTACTCGTAACTGAATTAAAAAAGCATTTATGATAAATTATCAACTCAATTAATAATTTTTAATGATATTAAAAATATATTTTAATTTCAATTCAAATGATTACTATATTACTATATTATTCCCTACTATATTACTACTATATTACTATATTTTAAAATTTATTTCCTACTATATTATTCCCTTTAAAATTTATTAATATATTACTATATTACTAAATAAAAATTTAAAATTTAATTTGGCTAATCCATTAAAGTAATAGTTTTCAAAATATTAATAATTCCATAATTTATAGTTTTCAAAAGGAAAGATAAAAAAAAAAAAATATTCCATATCTTTCCAACCTAATCATGTCCTACTGACTTTTATTTCCTTTAAAAAAATTAAAATTTATTTCTTACTATATTACTATATTATTCATACCATATATAATTACTTTCAAATTTTTAAAATTCATGATAAAAATTAGGAACCGTTCAAATATTTTGATTGAATTTACAAAAGGTCAAAGGGTGAGTTTATGGTGCATTCACACAAGTAATAATAGACCAAAAACATTGGAGACAAAATAATAATGTAAAATCTGTGTCACGATTGTATTTATAATATTATTTTTTAGTAGTGCCTCCTGCTCATAAAAAAATATTTCGAATTTCAAATTGTGAAGAGAGTTTGGCTTTATAAAGGGAAGGAAATTGTTATTCAAATAAATAAATAATAAAAAAAAAATTAACAAAAAGGTAAGGGAAGGGAATTGGGGGTAAGGGAAGGGAAGGTAAGGGAAGAAGATCACCGGTTATTATTTCATAATAAAAAAATATTTCATATCTTTTTAACCTAATTCTCTCTTATTAATTTTTATTTCTTTCAAAAAAATTAAATTTTGTTTCTTACTATATTACTATATTATTCATACCATATATAACTATTATCAAATCTTTAAAATTCATGATAAAAATTAGAAACCTTCTGAATATTTTGATTTAATTACACACATTTAATTTTTTTGTACACTTTTTTTTTTCATTTTTGATTTGTTTTGTATACTCATATGTACTAATATTTATGCCTAAATTATAAATTCTATATATATATATTATATAAGTTAAAGGAGATTTTCGTGAGAAATATTGTGGGAGTTCCAAAACCTCATCATAAATTTGTAAATTTATTGAATTAAAAAATAAATTTAAATTGGCTAATCCATTAAAATAATAGTTCTCAAAATATAAATAATTTCATAATTTATAGTTTTCAAAAGGAAAGATAAAAAAATATTCCATATCTTTCCAACCTAATCATCTCTCACATTATTATTTCCTTTAAAAAAAATTAAAACTTGTTTCTTACTATATTACTATATTATTCATACCATATATAATTACTTTTAAATTTTTAAAATTCATGATAAAAATTAAGAATCTTCCAAATATTTTGATTTAATTTATAGAAGGTCAAACTTCGAAATGTCATTAGATAAAAAAAAACGTAGTTGGTTATGTATAAAAAAAAAAAAAAAAAAAAAAAAAAAAAAAGATAAATCTTTTGTTTCCTCGGAAAATTTGGTGAAAATTTCAAAAATTTTGGTATTTATGGCATTAGATTTAAGAATTATTTTGTTTTCATGATAAGACATAATTAATAAAATTATTTAGTGAGAATGACTAATTATTAGTTTGAAGGACTTTTTTAAAATTATTTTTACTCTACTACCCCCAAACTATTGGATAACAGTTAGAAAAATCGCTAGAAGTGGTTAATGACAACGGCCAGCAGTAATGGTGGTGATGATATGGACAGATAGGCATGGTGGACAAATAGAAAATGACATGTAAAAAAAAATGATATAAATAGATAAGTGAATAATAAATAAATATACAAATAAATAAAGATGACATAACATTTTAAATTATTATTGTTTGTTTGTTCCTAAAAGAATAGACCTTGAGATTATTAATCAAAAAAAGCTTAAAATGAAATTAATGGGAAATTTTATTATACACACCCTTGGAAGGGTGTACCATATTATGCATCCTTAATCATTTTCCTTTTTAGCTATGACAATATTTTAGTTATAACTTATGAAATTTTTGATTATGCATCATGTGGTGCTTGGTTTTAACTTCTTTTTTTCTAGTTATGACTCAAAAAGTATGAAATTATATTATTAAAAATACTCGAACAATTGCATCCACATTTGTTCCCGTAATAGATTTATCTTGTAACTAATTTGCGAGTGTTGTGCCGACCCAAATAGGCAATTTGAGAGGCATCGCTGGACTACACCTGTCAAATAACCTTCTTACTTGTCATAATTCCCTCAAATTTTAAAAACACAGTATTTTGAGTCTTTAGACCTTTCCAATATCCAGTTGTCTGGTGTAATCCCTCCAATATTAACTTCCATTTCATTTCTCGAAATATTGAATTTAGCTACAATGACTTGTCAGGCATCATACCAAGAGGATTTCAATTTGAAACCTTTGGCAATGAAAGCTATAGGGGTGTTCTGTGGAGTCATTATTATTAATCCATGCCTTCAATTGCTTTTGAGACTGGCTGTGCACATCTTATAACAGAGTTATTGTTGCATTGTAATTTCTATGGTAGATGGTAATGATTAGAATGAAGCTCTTTTAGTTCTTCAAAAATGGCAGGTTTTATTATTATTATTTAAATAAAATAAAAAAATCAAAGTGGTGTTGGTAATTTTAGACAAACCATAACATTACTAATCTCCCAATTAAACCAACAAACACCACCAAATTTTATATTTGTTAATATAATTCTATCTTGATATAGTGCTTCTAATACTATATATTAGCTTAGATTATAGATTAAATTAAAACGAAATGTTATACATGATAAGTTTTCTTTATTTCCGTTTCATATCAGTCCCTGTATATATATATAGATATATGATTGATTTTCTTATTTAAATTAAATTCTCCCTCTTCTATGTTAAAAGAATGTAGAAACTCTAAAAGTCATTAGAAGTAGTTGGCGACAATAGCTAGTAGTAGTGGTGGTGGTGATATGAATAGATAGGTATGGTGGACAAATAAAAAGTGACATGTGAAAAAATAAGTAATGTAAATAAATAAATATACAAATAAATAGAGATGATATAACATTTTAAATTGTTATTGTTCGTTTGTTCCCAAAAAATAGACCTTGCGATTAGTATTAAAAAAAGTTTAAAATGAAACTAATAATTGACTGTAGTCTTTTCTTTTAAATAAAAGATAAATAAAAAGATGATAACATCACAAAACTTTTCGAATTCAAGACAACTTTATGCCAAACTATTCCCTCTAATTGACAGAGTGGAAAACTCTTTTATTTTTATTTTTATTTTTATTATGTATAGGGTAAACTTCATTTTACCCCTTTGTGATTAGGGTTATGTGTGGTTTACCTCTTAACGTTTGAAAATGATCACATAATTTCTTTGTGGTTTGTGAATTGAAGTGCACCATTAGGCCTGATAACGATTTAATGAAAAAGACTAAAATATTTCTGTATTTTCATTATTTGTTTAAAAAATAAAGTGCATTTAGCCACGGTACTTTATTCCATCATTTGAAATTTAAAAATAAGTATATAATTCGTTAGTCTATCACGACACTTGTTCTTAAATTAGACAAAGGTGTCATTTGGAAAGTGTGTTGTCTTTTTGGTTTTTTTAGTTATTTTAGCCTGGGGTTAAAAAGCCTGATTTGGAAAGGACTTTTGCCTTTTTTGAATGGGCTTGGCTTCTGTCCAGTCCTTAATCGGACTGGACCGTGCTGTTGGGCCCATGGAGGCCCACCACGGGTCCCGTTTTGATAATCTGAACCGTTCAATGCGTAGAACTCGTTGAGTACTATAAGCCTGTAAAAAATCACGTTAATCGAATATCGGTAGCTATGTGATCAAATCAGTTTTATATAAAAAAAAAAATGGACGGTGAATAAATTAACGGTTGACAAAAATCTGATTTGATCACATAGCTACCGATATCCGATTAACGTGATTTTTTACAGGCTTATAGTACTCGACGAGTTCTACACATTGAACGGTTCAGATTATCAAAACGGGACCCGTGGTGGGCCCCCACGGGCCCAACAGCATGGTCCAGTCCGATTAAGGACTGGACAGAAGCCAACGCCTTTTTGAATTTTTTGTGAGAGAAAGAATGTATGATTATGGGTTGGATGTAATGTAATGTTTTGTCTTATTAGGTTAAAAAGCTTATTTTGTTTTTTTGTGACTATTTTAGTCAAAAAAGCCTCAAAACCATCTTTCCAAACATAGGTAAAATATTTAACAATATAATTCATTTCACAAATCACATGGTGATTATTTAATTAGTTTCAAATATTAAGAGATACAAACCATGGGAATGTGAAATTTGCCCTTTTATATATGCCGAAAGACCACACTGTTTGTTCACTCTCTCTCTCTCTCTCTCTCCTTTTTATTCTGCATTTTGGGTCTCGTTACGCTGTTCATGAGAGCATTACATATCCTGTGAGTCTATGATTATTCCTGTAGAGTCTTTTCTAGATCTGCACAAAGCTAGAGCTTCTCTAATTTTCTAGTTTGTTTGTTTGTTTGTTTGTTTGTTTTTATATTTTTTTTTAATTTTATATATTTTTTTAATTTTTTTATTTCTATACAATTACCCACATGTGTACGTGAATTATTATTATATATACACACGCATATATAAAACTAAGAAATTTTAGTAGTTTTTGAAGTAAATTTCTTAGTTTTCTGAAACTGTAAAATTTCACAATTTGTGTTTGAAAAAATGTGAAATTTCAAATATAATAGTTTTTGAAACTGAAAATTTGTAAAATTTGTTTTTATGTTTGAGTAAGAATGAAATTTCACGACTTTTGAAAAGAATTTGTGAATTTTTTTGAAATTGAGAATTTTGAAAATTATAATATTGATCTATTTTTGTGTTTGTAAAAATACAATTTTTGATATTTTTTTAATTTTTTATTTGGGTGCATAAATTGTGAAATTTCATGGTTTCTAAATAGGAAATTGTGAAAAATTCTCTCTTTGAAAATTTGAAAATTCTCTCCTTTATATTGAATATAGCTTTGTTGTTTGATAGATATTCTTGAATAAGTTTCAAAATTATAAAATTCTGGGCAAACTTTCCTTTATTTCTTGTGGTTTGAGTTATGTGCGGTTTACACCTCTAATGTTTGGAAATGACTACATAACCTCCTTGTAGTTTATGGATTGAAGTGTACCGTTAGATTAGATTCGTTAATGATTTAATAAAAAAGATTAAAATATCTCTATATTTATATCATTTGTTTGGAAAACAAAGTGTACTTTAACCCGTGTACTTTATTTCATGTGCAATTTACCCTCTAGAAATTTGAAATTTGAAAATGAACATATAAACTGTTATGCATGCCACGTGTTTCACACTTGTTATTAAATTAGATGGAATGTTTAACGGTGTATTTCAATCCACAAATCACGTGGGGATTATGCTGTCATTTCCCATCAACCTTTTTTTCTTCTTCTTTTTAATGCTTAATAATAAATTAGCACAGTCAATTTTAAGCTTGGAACCTATGGTTGGTTAAGAATCATTTATATGGTACATATAATACGGTATGTAAATTATGATTTAAACAGCGCCCTAAATTGATATTGGTAAGAATTATTATGATGTTTGTTTATACACCATTGTAATGAGCAAATTATAATAAATTATCAAATCAAAGTTAAATGCATTCTATCATGTTGTTTTGTTATTTTGTAAAATAGTATTGGTTACTATTTATTGTAATTATTGAATAATGAAATGAATTTGATATGTAATTTTGATTATTATTTTTCTAAACATATAAAGTAATATAACTAATTATGAATATATTTGTTCGATTTCTCATGAAGAATACGATATGTTATTTTGATTATTATTTTTCTAAATATACAAAGTAATATAACCAACTATGAATATATTTGTCAAATTCCTCATGAAGAACCCACCGAGAACCCACCTAGTACTTCGTAAAGTTGTCAACTCATTTCATTCATCAATCTATGAAGTGACTTAAAAGCTGAGAAAGAGAGTGTAAGAGTAATCATTTCACTTTAATTTTTGGGAAAATTGTAAACATAAAAATAAAAATAAAAATAAAAAAATCAAAGTTTTACATCTTATAATAAAATAAATCTTGAATTTTTAATTTGTCAATTTTAGTTTTAAACTTTTGATTTGTTTTCAATTTAAGCCATTTGCCTATTTTTATTAAGTAAACTTAATAAAGTGTTTAAACCAATTTATGTATACCTATATTTAGTTTAATGATTAAAATATCATTGTTCCGCTGCTTTTACTTAACGAAAACAGACAAATAATTTAAATTGAAAATAAATCAAAAGATTAGAATTTAAATTGATACAATTGAAAACTCAAGATTCATCCCCAAATTTCACAATTTTTTTAACTCACAAAATATGTCTAAAAAAAATGAGTTTGAATATTGTAAAATGAACAATTCAGTTGGGTTAAAAAAAAAAAAAGATAAAAAAAAAAAAAAAGGAGTTGTGCAATGGTAATTTTTATATTGAGTTTTTTATTAAAAAATTATTTTTACAATTATTTAAACTATTTGTATTAGTAATAAAATGGTTTAAACTATTGCATAGCATATTATAATGAAGTTTTAGAATTTAATGTGAGACTTAAGAAGAAAAGATATTTAAAAAAATTATTGATTTGTACTCATGTTTTAATTTTATACATTTAACATTTTTATGCACTGAAACACTACACTCAATACATACATAAAAATAAATGGCTCCAATTGAAAGAGAATTGGAACCATCTAATCCAGTTTGTTGGGCTCACATCTCTTTTTTTTTTGTTGGGTAAAGTACACAATAAGTCTCACTTTAACAAATTCAACTGTTCATCTTTTAAGTTATTGTGTCTTACGCTATGATCTTGTAACTTTATCTTGAATATTGTTTGCATTCGATGTTATGCGGCATGGCAACATACATAAAAAAAATAAAAAATTTAATTAATTAAATAAAAAAATAAAAAATAAACACCCACAGATTTCAACACTCAAAAATATAACATACCAAGCTAAGAAATGTGGTGCACATTTAACCATGTCTAATTCAAGCCATTGAACAGCATCTTTGGCCTACTGACTCCCTCATAAATCATCCATACTAATATCTTGGTTTTGAGTTAAAAGTTTCCAATATGTTTTACAAAAACAAGATCAAACGTGAAGCTGCTACGTAGTGTGAATAGAAATGTTGATGACTTTGCTAACTTCACAATGAGGAACCAGGGCCCCCAATCATCGATGAGGATTGTAAGAGGGGCTAATTTGAGCCCACTAAATTATTTAGGCCCAATAGCCCAAGATTGGTAGGCCCGGATTTATCGCCGTCAAACAAGCTGAATGGCTCTAAGTCTCGAAAGAGTTCGGATCCACGAACCTAGAGACTTACTCGGGCCCGGACTCGAAAGGGTATTAAGCAAGCCTAGAGATCCGAGGCACTCAGACTCGAAAGGGTTCGGATCCACGAACCTAGAGGTCCGAAGCACTTGGCTTCGAACGGATCTGTTTTACAGTCCGCTCGAGCGGAGGTATACACGCTCGAGCGGAGAAATCGAGCATCCAGTACTTTGCACTGTTCATCAGTCCGCCCGAGCGGAGAAATGTACGCTCGAGCGGAGTATTGTGTGACACGCTCGAGCGGGGAAGTTGACGCTCGAGCGGGGACCTTTGTTTGCTTGTACGCTCGAGCGGGGGAAACCTGCGCTCGAGCGGGACTCTATTTTTCTGAAAATTCTGAAACTGTTTTCTGCTCACATCTTTGCATCCTCATCTCATCCTAGGCATTCTTAGGCAAGTTTAAGGCATCTTAATGAGGATGTAGATATAGAACACACCGAGGCATTTAGGGATTAAGTTATTATCTTTCCCAACTATGAACTTAGTGTGTGTTCACTCTGTTAACTGTATAGGGTTGGCATTCCAGGGAGACACGCTCTAGCATACTGTAGCCCAGAACTCTGTGAGTAACAATTGTGTAAAGATATGTTCAAATGATTATCTTCTGAAATACTAAACTGAACTGTTTACTGAATTGATATTGTTTACTGTATGAATGTATGTCCTATATTCTGAACTGTATTGTGGCATCCTTAACAACTACTGTTTACTGTTACTGCTACCGTTTGAGAAATCTCCGCCATCGACGGTCTGTGAACGGATGGCCCCACCGACGGTCTATGAACGGGTGGATTTGTCTAACCGACTCGGTTCCCATGTTGGAACCACTACTGTTTACTGATTGATGGCCATCATTACTGTTCGGTCTTTAAGACCCAATGTTTACTGTACTGTTATGCTAATGGATGTACCACATATGACCGTTTACTGTACTGAACAACTGACATACTGATTGAAATGAACTGTTTTCATACTGTAAGGACATTCATTCTAAACCCCTTTACGCTTTATGTTATTCACTGGGCTTTAGCTCACTGCTCATATATATATGTAGGTGTACAGGCACCAGAACGAGGCTAGAGGCGTCGGGATTAGCTCCAGTTTTGTCAAGCCAACCACTGTGCCTCACTGCGAGGTTCCAAGCCTATTGAGTTATGGCTTAGGGGTTTTGGTTCCCCGTCTGTCTCTGTACCGTTTTGTAATACTTATAGACTGTACTGTACTGCTAGTAGGGATTGAGTCCCCGACCTAATGATTGTAATTGTTGTAGATACTGTTTTGTTACTGACTGTTTTTATGAATGCATGAAAAATCTTTTTGGCATACAGACTGTCACAGCTCATTGGACATTGTTTATTTACTGTATTGACTTCCGCCAGGCCCTGTACTCTGTTTTACTGCATTATTTTTAAGCAGGCCTTCGGTAATCTCGGATTACTGGCCGGTTACGGTGCTAAACCCATAGGGCCGGGTTTGGGTCGTGACAAAAAGTAAACTACATTTAAACCAATCAATTCCTAAATTATGAAACTAACTAGTTGGATGTTTGGTGAATTAAGTGAACAGAGCTTATATCTGTTTGTGTAGGTCAAACACCTTGTTCCAGTCATCTGTAACACTTACCCGACTGTGAGTGACACTTTTGTACAAATATGTTTAGTTTCAATTACCTTTTTCTCTGCTTCGAATTTATGCGTACTCCGAAAACTTCTTATGTTAATGAACGATAATTCTACCACTATTTTCATTGTTTACTGTGGCAACCATGGTATCATTTGTATGATTGCAGATCTGTCAGTTCCATTTCATGGAACTCCTATTTAACATGATGTTGGCTATCATATCTGATATTCGGTCTTTATGACCGTATGTTCGGTCTTCTAGACCGACTGTATTTATTGCTTTAAGTTATACTACGTGATACGTTATGTTTCTCAAATGGCATATGAACCTGCTTAGTGTGTGTGTTATTTTACATTAAAATTTTCGTTCAAATCTCTTTATTTCAGCTGTTATTCATTGGGTCCTAGCTCATATTTTGATATACCATGTAGGTGACCCAGCTCAGGAAAGGACATAGTGGCGTCGACCTTGCTTTGGTCTTGTTAAGCTAACTTCTATGCCTCACGGTGAGGCTCCCATCTATCCGAGTTTTGAGGTGGCCAGTGTGCACCCTTTTGTAACTCACTCATGTATTTTGATCGGTTGTCTCTGGCATTATTTATGTTTTCGATGGGGGTGACTTTTCCTCTTTATTGTCTGTTGACGAACTTGTGACAACAAGATGTACTTATGCATGAATGTATATATAACTATAGCAATATCTTTGGTCTCATGTGTACTCACAGCTCATTGGGCTTCTTGTTTCTCATATAATAGTTTCCGCTAGCCCCATTTACTTGCTTGGTTCAGTCAGACCTTCGGTCATCGCGGATTACTGGCCAGTTACGACACTAAACCTATAGAGATGGGTTTGGGTCGTGACAGTAGGGGTCCAACTTGCTAGTAGCGGAAAATTTCTGAAATAACTTTTGAAGAGTCTTAGAAGCGGGGATGTGGAATAGACACACATGACACTTTTATAGTATTTATAATTCTATTCTTCATATGTAAATATCGGCATTTTGTTCAATAAGTTTTGTTATAAAAGTAAAAGCTCCAATGATTATTTTAGTATCCTCACTTAAATACTTTTCCGCTCGCGTTTAGTAATTTGTTTAAGAATTCGCCGGAAGTAACTTCAGTTATTGGCCATCACGATATTTAACCATTGGGTGCGAGAAGCGGGTCGTGACAGATTGGTAATGGATCAACGAAAATGAAGGTAGTATAATAATTTCATTTGAGTATTAGAGAGTATTTGGGTAATTTTAATTTTTTTTTTTCCTATTAAGCCAGTTGCAAAAAAAAAAAAAAATTTGATAATGAGATATTTGTAATTTTCAAAACGTGATGAGGGAATTCATATTTTTGACAAATCTCAAAAAGTAATTTATAATTTATACAAAACTAGCAGTCGAATAAAAGAAATTTATTTTATATAAATTATAGCTGAATTATTTATATAATTATATATAGATGTAAACTAATTTTAAAAAGTTTGTTTTGACATATGCAAATAGGAGAACAATCATAACCTTATAGTATTATAAAAGTATAACTTAAATAAATAAATAAATAAAAAGTTAAATTACAACATAGTAAAATAAAACAAACAAGTCACTTTCATAATGGAGATAAAATTGAATTAGAGAAAGAATTAATAAGTTAAAATTAAAGAGCAATTCTAATTATATAATTTTTTTCTTTCTTTATTTATTTTGCAATCAAAGATATTCAGAAACTAAAACTATATAAAATAAATTATTCTAAAATTTTGAATAGAAAATATGTTATGGCATGCATATTTGAAAAGAAATTTTTTCATTTCTCCCTAGTCCATTTCCTGTTTTTCTCACTCAAAACTCATTGATCATTTTAATAGCCAAATATATTGTGGTTAGGTTCACCAACCACAATTTCAGTTGAGTTACAATTAAGTTCAAACAAAACTAACAATAATGTGATAGCATACATGGAACCAAGTTCATAGAAAATAAATAAATAAATGAAAGAGGATTCATAATAATAAAAGAATCTTCTGAATTTTATTTTTTATTTTTGTTTTTTTGGGAGTGTCTAGGAATAGAAAGAAAGAAAACAAAACGAGAAATTCACCATCATGATGTCCAAATCTATGGGTTCAATAACTCAATCAATATGGTAAATGATTTCTCCAAAATAATAATAATAATAAAAATCAATATGGTAAATTAAATTTTCTTGTATTTTTCTTTTTATTTTTTAATTTATTTTAATGGCCTTGTCATCTCTGACCTTTTCAAAAATGAACGTGGAAATATCTAGGGGAAATTACGATAAGTGGGAGTTTAAAAAAATTATTACAAACCAATGGTAAATTTTATAAATATAGTAATTAAAATCTTAAACTTTTTCATCAATTTGCAATAATTTTTTCAAACTCTCACTGTTGTGTATTTTTTCCAAATATCTATTCTAAGGACACTTTTTCTTAAGTGAGCATTTTATTAGTTAAAAAAGCCTAATATATATAAATAAAAAAGTTGAACAAATTTTGTATATAGAATAATATGTCTTCTTATGGTCCTTCTATTTCCAATCAAAACACTTATGATTATTCTCATGATTTAAAAATATCACTGACACATCAAAACAAAATTATACAACACAACCAATGTGGTACACAAAGGTGTCATGGCAACATAGAAAACCATTTTTCTATGAACAATATTTTAGTCCTTTTTTTTTTGTAAATATTATTGTCCTTTTTTTTTTATTGTAAATATTATTATCCTTTTTTTTTTGTAAATGATGGGCATAGCCCCAAATAAGTGGCCCAATGGGCTGTCCAAACAATTCATAACCCAACTTAGGCCCAAGGGCCAGACAAGAAGAAGATGCTAGAAAGGTATGGAAAAAATCAATATATATGCAAGTAATCACTCTCTCTCCATCCATCTACTTCTTCTTCCTCCTGAAGCTAAAAGCTTCCATTTTTATACTAGAGACTCCTCTAACTTAAACATCGGAGGGTCCTCCGGAAGGAACCCCACCTCCGGGTTCCTTCTTGACGGACTTGTGCAGGTACAACTGGGAAGACGAAGTTCAATCATCCTGTGGAGCTCCGGGCCCTGTCCGACCCATTCCTCCTCCGACAAAACTGGTATTATCAGTTGGCGCCGTCTGTGGGAAACTCGTCCGATTGGCAGTTGTGCTCATTGTCACCGGAAATAGCTTCCTTTTCACCCACCTTCAGTGTCGGAGTGAATGGTTACCACATGATTCATGGCTTCCTATCGGCGGCGGCGACGTTTTCCCCGCCTACACTTCTCTCGCCGGCACCATGATTCTCTCACCTCACCATTGTCGTTGGTGAGCACTGCGGAAGTCTACCCACGCACCAAAATCAACCCCCGTACCAAGCAATTCAAAGTCGTCAAGACTTCAAAAAAACAACAACAAACACACAAGCAAAAAGTTCAAGAACAAAGCTCTGGACAGGTATTTCCCATTTGATCTATATCAAAGGCCCAGATTGCCCCACGTGAAGACATGGGCTACACTTCCCAAGCCACTAACTCTCTCTCTTTTCCCTACGTCTGTGTCATGTCACATCATCACATGCATCCCTGCACCTTGAGCCCCGTGCACTGCCAACCAACCTAGTAACATTATTCGGTCGGCAAACAGTGGTCGGTCGGCAACATAGCTCGGTCGGCAAATAGTGGTCGGTCGGCAACATAGCTCGGTCGGCAAACAGTGGTCGGTCGGCAACACAGCTCGGTCGGCAACATAGGTCGGTCGGCAAACAGTGGTCGGTCGGCAACATAGCTCGGTCGGCAAACAGTGGTCGGTCGGCAACATAGGTCGGTCGGCAAACAGTGGTCGGTCGGCAACATAGGTCGGTCGGCAAACAGTGGTCGGTCGGCAACATAGCTCGGTCGGCAAACAGTGGTCGGTCGGCAACATAGGTCGGTCGGCAAACAGTGGTCGGTCGGCAACATAGGTCGGTCGGCAAACAGTGGTCGGTTAGCAACATAGGTCGGTCGGCAAACAGTGGTCGGTCAGCAACATAGGTCGGTCGGCAAACAGTGGTCGGTCGGCAACATAGGTCGGCCGGCAAATAGTGGTCGGTCAGCAACTTCAGCACCAATAAGACGGAGCCCCAGCGCCTCCGCCATATCCGAATGGTCCACTTCTCCCTCCTTAAGGACATCATGAGTAAGATATTCAAACTTCTTTTATCTATGTTGCACATTTCATAACATTTCAGATCAAAAAGCCTCAGCCAGACTGAGCATGAAGACAGAGCCCCAGCGCCTCCGCCATATCCGAATGGTCCACTTCTCCCTCCTCAAGGACATCATGAGTAAGATATTCAAACTTCTTTTATCTATGTTGCGCATTTCATAACATTTCAGATCAAAAAGCCTCAGCCAGACTGAGCACGAAGACGGAGCCCCAGCGCCTCCGCCATATCCGAATGGTCCACTTCTCCCTCCTCAAGGACATCATCAGTAAGATATTCAAACTTCTTTTATCTATGTTGCACATTTCAGATCAAAAAGCCTCAGCCAGACTGAGCACGAAGACGGAGCCCCAGCGCCTCCGCCATATCCGAATGGTCCACTTCTCCCTCCTCAAGGACATCATAAGTAAGATATTCAAACTTCTTTTATCTATGTTGCACATTTCATAACATTTCAGATCAAAAAGCCTCAGCTAGACTGAGCACTACTCAAAGCCTCAGCCAGACTGAGCACTACTCAAAGCCTCAGCCAGCCTGAGCACTACTCAAAGCCTCAGCCAGCCTGAGCATGAAGACCTCAGCCAGACTGAGCACGAAGACCTCGGCCAGACCGAGTTACTTAAAGCCTCAGCCAGACTGAGCATGAAGACCTCGGCCAGACCGAGTAATTAAAGCCGTGAGGGGCATGGTATCAGATCCTACCCACGAAGACCTCAGCCAGACTGAGCACGAAGATCTCGGCCAGACCGAGTTACTTAAAGCCTCAGCCAGACTGAGCATGAAGACCTCGGCCAGACCGAGTAATTAAAGTCGTGAGGGGCATGGTATCAGATCCTACCCACGAAGACCTCGGCCAGACCGAGCATGAAGACCTCGGCCAGACCGAGCACTACTCAAAGCCTCAGCCAGACTGAGCACTACTCAAAGCCTCAGCCAGCCTGAGCACTACTCAAAGCCTCAGCCAGCCTCAGCATGAAGACCTCAGCCAGACTGAACACGAAGACCTCGGCCAGACCGAGTTACTTAAAGCCTCAGCCAGACTGAGCATGAAGACCTCGGCCAGACCGAGTAATTAAAGTCGTGAGGGGCATGGTATCAGATCCTACCCACGAAGACCTCGGCCAGACCGAGCATGAAGACCTCGGCCAGACCGAGTTACTTAAAGCCTCAGCCAGACTGAGCACTACACAAAGCCTCAGCCAGAATGAGCACTACTCAAAGCCTCAGCCAGCCTGAGCACGAAGACCTCAGCCAGCTTGAGCATTACTTAAAGCCTCAGCCAGCCTGAGCACGAAAACCTCAGCTAGCCTGAGCATTACTTAAAGCCTCAGCCAAACTGAGCACTACTCAAAGCCTCAGCCAGCCTGAGCACGAAGACCTCAGCCAGACTGAGCACGAAGACCTCGGCCAGACCGAGTTACATAAAGCCTCAGCCAGCCTGAGCACGAAGACCTCGGCCAGACCGAGTTACATAAAGCCTCAGCCAGACTGAGCAGGGAGACCTCGGCCAGACCGAGTTACTTAAAGCCTCAGCCAGACTGAGCACTACACAAAGCCTCAGCCAGACTGAGCACTACTCAAAGCCTCAGCCAGCCTGAGCACGAAGACCTCAGCCAGCTTGAGCATTACTTAAAGCCTCAGCCAGCCTGAGCACGAAAACCTCAGCTAGCCTGAGCATTACTTAAAGCCTCAGCCAAACTGAGCACTACTCAAAGCCTCAGCCAGCCTGAGCACGAAGACCTCAGCCAGACTGAGCACGAAGACCTCGGCCAGACCGAGTTACATAAAGCCTCAGCCAGCCTGAGCACGAAGACCTCGGCCAGACCGAGTTACATAAAGCCTCAGCCAGACTGAGCAGGAAGGCCTCGGCCAGACCGAGTTACTTAAAGCCTCAGCCAGACTGAGCACTACACAAAGCCTCAGCCAGACTGAGCATTACTTAAAGCCTCAGCCAGCCTGAGCACAAAGACCTCAACTAGCCTGAGCATTACTTAAAGCCTCAGCCAGACTGAGCACTACTCAAAGCCTCAGCCAGCCTGAGAACGAAGACCTCAGCCAGACTGAGCACGAAGACCTCGGCCAGACCGAGTTACATAAAGCCTCAGCCAGCCTGAGCACGAAGACCTCGGCCAGACCGAGTTACAAAAAGCCTCAGCCAGACTGAGCATGAAGACCTCGGCCAGACCGAGTAATTAATGCCGTGAGGGGCATGGTATCAGATCCAACCCACAAAGACCTCGGCCAGACCGAGCATGAAGACCTCGGCCAGACCGAGTTACTTAAAACTTCAGCCAGACTGAGCACGAAGACCTCGGCCAGACCGAGTTACATAAAGCCTCAGCCAGCCTGAGCACGAAGACCTCGGCCAGACCGAGTTACATAAAGCCTCAGCCAGACTGAGCAGGAAGGCCTCGGCCAGACCGAGTTACTTAAAGCCTCAGCCAGACTGAGCACTACACAAAGCCTCAGCCAGACTGAGCATTACTTAAAGCCTCAGCCAGCCTGAGCACAAAGACCTCAGCTAGCCTGAGCATTACTTAAAGCCTCAGCCAGACTGAGCACTACTCAAAGCCTCAGCCAGCCTGAGAACGAAGACCTCAGCCAGACTGAGCACGAAGACCTCGGCCAGACCGAGTTACATAAAGCCTCAGCCAGCCTGAGCACGAAGACCTCGGCCAGACCGAGTTACAAAAAGCCTCAGCCAGACTGAGCATGAAGACCTCGGCCAGACCGAGTAATTAATGCCGTGAGGGGCATGGTATCAGATCCAACCCACAAAGACCTCGGCCAGACCGAGCATGAAGACCTCGGCCAGACCGAGTTACTTAAAACTTCAGCCAGACTGAGCACGAAGACCTCGGCCAGACCGAGTTACATAAAGCCTCAGCCAGCCTGAGCACGAAGACCTCGGCCAGACCGAGTTACATAAAGCCTCAGCCAGACTGAGCATGAAGACCTCGGCCAGACCGAGTAATTAATGTCGTGAGGGGCATGGTATCAGATCCAACCCACAAAGACCTCGGCCAGACCGAGCATGAGGACCTCGGCCAGACCGAGTTACTTAAAGCTTCAGCCAGACTGAGCACGAAGACCTCGGCCAGACCGAGTTACATAAAGCCTCAGCCAGCCTGAGCACGAAGACCTCGGCCAGACCGAGTTACATAAAGCCTCAGCCAGACTGAGCATGAAGACCTCGGCCAGACCGAGTAATTAATGTCGTGAGGGGCATGGTATCAGATCCAACCCACAAAGACCTCGGCCAGACCGAGCATGAGGACCTCGGCCAGACCGAGTTACTTAAAGCTTCAGCCAGACTGAGCACGAAGACCTCGGCCAGACCGAGTTACATAAAGCCTCAGCCAGCCTGAGCACGAAGACCTCGGCCAGACCGAGTTACATAAAGCCTCAGCCAGACTGAGCATGAAGACCTCGGCCAGACCGAGTAATTAATGCCGTGAGGGGCATGGTATCAGATCCAACCCACAAAGACCTCGGCCAGACCGAGCATGAGGACCTCGGCCAGACCGAGTTACTTAAAGCTTCAGCCAGACTGAGCGCTACTTAAAGCCTCAGCCAGCCTGAGAACGAAGACCTCAGCCAGACTGAGCACGAAGACCTCGGCCAGACCGAGTTTACAAAGCCTCAGCCAGACTGAGCATGTGAGCATGAAGACCTCGGCCAGATCGAGTTACATAAAGTCTCAGCCAGACTGAGCATGAAGACCTTGGCCAGACCAAGTTTACAAAGTCTCAGCCGGACTGAGCATGGAGAAGACTCCAAACCACACAGATAACCACTCCTCTAACATGAGCACAAACAACATGAGCACAAGCAACAATGAAGGAGTTCAAGACCATGACTTGGGACCAAGCTCTAAATATACGTCAGTCTGCTGTCTGCCCTAGATCATTTCTAAGACCCCCGCGTGGGAGACCAATCGACCGATCCCAACGGGCGACCGACAACCATATAGAAAACCTCCATGCGGAAGACCTCCATGAGGACAACCACCATGCGAAAGACCTCTATGAGGACAACCTCCATGTGGGAGACCTTCATGCGAAACACCTTCATATGGAAAGCCTTCATGCAAAAGACCACCATATGAGAGACCTCCATACGAAAGGCCTCCATGTGGAAAACCACTATACGGAAGACAAACATTTGGGAGGCCACCAACTGCTCCACAGCTTGAATGCCATCAACATCAAACGGAGACTAAGCACACTTCCCTTCTCCGACCAAAATATTGAACTCTGAAGAAGGACCACCGACATGGCCTACAAAAAACCAGTTCACCGTTCACACGGACTCACCGAGCACCATCACATTAGATCAAGTAATGGCTCGACGGTGTGTCCAAGCATGCTCACGCAACAACCAAGCCCTCCAAGGCACTACAAGAAGGGCCCCAGCCGAGCCTCCTAACCCAAACAATCCATCTCCATACTTCACGAAGAAACGCCGACAGCGTTAACCACTTGATTGAGCAAAACCAAGCCATGTTCCAACAAGAACTACCAGTTTCTACCCCTCCGCCTCTACAAATCGTCCATCACAATTAGGATCAAGTCCAAACAGCCGTCCTCAACAACAATAGGGTCCATTTCTTCCACCACTCGCTCCGCGAGCAATAGACCATCTCAAATCCATCGGCCCATTGCCAAAGAGCACTGGCCGACCGCCAAAGTACTCTGCCAACCTCCAAAATTGCTCGGCCGACCCCCAAGGCTTCCAATGGTCATCGGCCGACCTCCAAAAATTAGCCGACCTCCAAGACTTCCAACAGTCATAGTCTGACCCCCCGGTCATCAGTCGACCTCCAAAACCATTAGCTGACCGTCCAACGCGCTCTGCAAACCGAGTGAGACCCTACGGGCTAAACAAACTCAACAAGACTGGGTCTAATTCTACAAGTAAGGTATTTAACTTATTCTACATCGGCTGACCGTCCGAAGCCTCAGTTAAACTGAGCCCAAAGACCTTAGCTAGACTGAGTGTACGAAAGACTCCCAGACCGAGCAACCCACAGAGCCTCAGCTAGCCTGAGCACATCAAGATCTCGGCCAGACCGAACACCAAAAAGCCTCAGTCAAACTGAGTACAAACTTACGGTACGAGCTAATCCATCAGCCGACTGCCCAGGTCCTCGACCGACCTTCCAAAGGCCTCAGCCTCGGTTGCATTGCTCTACACAAGGGCTAGGACTTTACATTCCTCACAATTTTGCACATGCCGACTCCTCTCGGCGCACGCAGTCTGCGCCGCTTTGCGCCGGCCCAAAATCTCCAACTTTACTCCCTTTAACTCTCACTGCGCCTTGCCCAGTTGGTTTTTGAGCGGTTCTACCTCTATCGCAGCACCCACGTATTTGCACAATAAATTTGGCCACCGTCGCCCTGCCTCATTCCGTGACTTGGGGGACTACTTTACTCTTTCTTATTCCCTTCGTTGGACTAAAGCTGCACTCGGGAATAGGGGACTACTGATGGGCATAGCCCCAAATAAGTGGCCCAATGGGCTGTCCAAACAATTCATAACCCAACTTAGGCCCAAGGGCCAGACAAGAAGAAGATGCTAGAAAGGTATGGAAAAAATCAATATATATGCAAGTAATCACTCTCTCTCCATCCATCTACTTCTTCTTCCTCCTGAAGCTAAAAGCTTCCATTTTTATACTAGAGACTCCTCTAACTTAAACATCGGAGGGTCCTCCGGAAGGAACCCCACCTCCGGGTTCCTTCTTGACGGACTTGTGCAGGTACAACTGGGAAGACGAAGTTCAATCATCCTGTGGAGCTCCGGGCCCTGTCCGACCCATTCCTCCTCCGACAAAACTGGTATTATCAGTAAATATTATTGTTCTTTTTTTTTTTATTGTCTATTGAAGGCTTGTAAAATCATGTCATTTTTCATTTGATTGGCTACAAACGTATATTATTATGTTTTAAAACAATTGCATTAAAAGTATATTGAAGGTTTTCAATTTTCACAGTAGTTCGATCATGATAAAATCCATCCTTACAATTAAATTTGATGTTAATAATAGGTGTAGATACTGATATATGATTACTATTTTGTAGTACATATAATATAATAGTATTATACAATCAAATAAAATTTAAAATTTCTTCTTTCAAATTTATGTAGCTCCTATATGCTATTTTACTATCTCATTTTAAATTTTAAAGATTTATTGTTGCATCTCACTACATTACAATTTTTCATTATGCTTTTGGTTAGGAATTAATGTAATGTTTGAACTTCGAATTTATGAAAGAGAAGTGTATAGAATACAAGTTTTTTTTTTTTCTTTTTTTTTTTCACTCCCTCTTTCTTTCATAAATTGTCTTGAAATTCAAAATAAAATACAGCCTAAGATCCTACTTAATAATCTCTAAATAAAAAGTTTTTTTTTGCTAAAAAAGTTAAAAGAGTAAAAAGTCTTTATGGTTTGACTAAAAAACCTTTTCCATAATTTTTTTTGGAATGTCAACAAAATTGTTAAAAGAAAAATGATCCGTAGCTCGAAATTCGGTGGCCCGAATTTGGCTCGAAGCCCAAAACGACGTCGTTTTGGGCTTTAATTTTTTTTTTTTTTCTCTTCTCCTTTTCTTGCTTTTCGAATAGAGAGACAGAAAAGAGAGAGAGAGGAGAAAAGAGGGAGAGAGGAGGAGAAGAAAAGAAAGGAAGGGAGGAGGCGAGAGAGAGAGAGAGGAGAGAAGAGGAAAAGAGAAGGGGGCGGTCGGTGATCGCCGGTGATGGCGGTTCGGTGATGTCCCCTTTCCAGTAGATCTAGATTTGATGAAGATGATGAAGATGATGATGATGTTGAAGATGATAATGATGTTCAAAATCTGGATTGTCGATGAAGGAAAAAAAAAAAAAAAATTGTTGATGAAGATGTTGATGTCGGTGATCCCCTTTCCAGTAGATCTGGATTTGATGAAGATGATGATGATGTTCAAAATCTGAAGATGAAGGGAAAAAAAAAAAATTTGTTGATGAACCCAGCAGCGCAGCAGACTCAGCTCCTTCTTCTTCTTCTTCTCTTCTTCTTCTTCTTTTTTCTTCTTCTTCTTCTTCATCTTCAGAAAAACGCGAAAAAAAAAAAGAAAAAAAAAAGAAGAAAGAAGAAGAAGAAGAAGAAGACACCAAAACGACGTCGTTTTGGTGTCAAGCCACACACTTTCGAGCTACGAATCGGAACTGTTGTTAAAAAACAATTTCACTCTCTATG
>JAXFYN010001060.1:0-58898 GCA_036172215.1 Camellia granthamiana
AACTCGACACCTATACGGATTCTCCTGAACAGTGGCAGATAGGTAAATATGCGTTTACTTACCTATTCTCACGCATTTGGCTTCCAACACTCGAACTCCAATACGGATTCTCCTACACAGTGGCAGATATGTAAATACGGCGTTTATTCACGCATTACGGTTCGAACACTCGAACACCTATACGGATTCTCCTGCACAGTGGCAGATATGTAAATACGGCGTTTACTTACCATTTCTCACGCATTACGGTTCGAAACACTCGAACACCTATACGGATTCTCGTGCACAGTGGCAGATATGTAAATACGGCGTTTACTTACCATTTCTCAGGCATTTCGGTTCGAACAATCGAACACCTATTACGGATTCTGCTGCACAGTGGCAGATATGTAAATACGGCGTTTACTTACCATTTCTCATGCATTACGGTTCGGACACTCGAACACCTATACGGATTCTCCTGCACAGTGGGAGATTTGTAAATACGGCGTTTACTTACCGTTTCCCACGCATTAGGGTTCGAACACTCGAACACTATACGGATTCTCCTGCATAGTGGCAGATATGTAAATACGGCGTTTATTTACCATTTCTCACGCATTACGGTTCGAACACTCGAACACCTATACGGATTCTCCTGAACAGTGGCAGATAGGTAAATATGGCGTTTACTTACCTATTCTCACGCATTTGGGTTCGAATACTCGAACACCAATACGGATTCTCCTACACAGTGGCAGATATGTAAATACGGCGTTTAGTAACCATTTCTCACGCATTACGGTTCGAACACTCGAACACCTATACGGATTCTCCTGCACAGTGGCAGATATGTAAATACGGCGTTTACTTACCACTTCTCATGCATTACGGTTTGAACACTCGAACACCAATACGGATTCTCCTGCACTGTCGCAGATATGTAAATACGGCGTTTACTTACCATTTCTCACGCATTGGGGTTAGAACACTCGAACACCTATACGGATTCTCCTGCACAGTGGAAGATTTGTAAATACGGCGTTTAGTTACCATTCTCAGGCATTAGGGTTCGAACACTCGAACACCTATACGGATTCTCCTGCAGAGTGGTGGATATGTAAATACAGTGTTTACTCTCCATTTCTCACAAATTACGGTTCGAACACTCGAACACCTATACGGATTCTACAGCACAGTGGCCGATATGTAAATACGGCATTTACGTACCATTTCTCATGCATTACGATTCGAACACTCGAGCACCTATACGGATTCTCCTGCACAGTGGCAGATATGTAAATACTGCGTTTACTTACCTATTCTAACGCCTTAGGGTTCGAACACTCGAATAGCTATACGGATTCTCCTCCACTGTGGCAGATATGTAAATACGGTGTTTACTTACCATTACTCACGCATTAGGGTTCGAACACTCGAACACCTCTACGGATTCTCCTCCACAACGACAGATATGTAATACAGCGTTTACTTACCATTTTCACGAATTTCGGTTCGAACACTCGAACACCTATAAGGATTCTCCTGCACAGTGGCAGATATGTAAATACGACATTTACTTACCATTTCTCAGGCATTAGGGTTCGAACACTCGAACACCTATACGGATTCTCCTGCACAGTGCCGGACATGTAAATACAGCGTTTACTTACCATTTCTCACGAATTACGGTTCGAACACTCGAACACCTATACGGTTCTCTGCACAGTGGCAGATATATAATACGGCGTTTACTAATAATTTCTCACGCATTAGGGTTCGAATACTCGAACACCTATACGGATTCTCCTCCACAATGGCAGATATGTAAATACGGCGTTTACTAATAATTTCTCACGCATTACGGTTTCGAACAGTCGAACACCTATACGGATTGTCCTGTACAGTGGCAGATATGTAAATACGGCGTTTACTAACCATTTCTCATACATTGCAGTTCGAACACTCGAACACCTACACGGATTTCTCTGTACAGTGGCAGATATGTAAATACGGCGTTTACTACCGTTTCTCATGCATTAGGGTTCGAACACTCGAACACCGATACGGATTCTCCTGCACAGTGGCAGATATGTAAATACGGCGTTTATTCACGCGTTAGGGTTCGAACACTCGAACACCTATACGGATTCTCCTGCACAGTGGCAGATATGTAAATACGGCGTTTACTTACCATTTCTCACGCATTACGGTTCGAACACTCGAACACCTATACGGATTCTCGTGCACAGTGGCAGATATGTAAATACGGCCTTTACTTACCATTTCTCAGGCATTTCGGTTCGAACAATCGAACACCTATACGGATTCTGCTTGCACAGTGGCAGATATGTAAATACGGCGTTTACTTACCATTTCTCATGCATTACGGTTCGAACACTCGAACACCTATAAGGATTCTCCTGCAGAGTGGCAGACATGTAAATACGGCGTTACTTACCGTTTCTCACGCATTAGGGTTCGAACACTCGAACACCTATACGGATTCTCCTGCATAGTGGCAGATATGTAATACGGCGTTTATTTACCATTTCCCACGCATTACGGGTTCGAACACTCGAACACCTATACGGATTCTCCTGAACAGTGGCAGATAGGTAAATTTGGCGTTTACTACCTATTCTCACGCATTTGGTTCGAACACTCGAACACCAATACGGATTCTCCTACACAGTGGCAGATATGTAAATACGGCGTTTAGTAACATTTCTCACGCATTACGGTTCGAACACTCGAACACCTATACGGATTCTCCTGCACAGCGGCAGATATGTAAATACGGCGTTTACTTACCACTTCTCATGCATTACGGTTTGAACACTCGAACACCAATACGGATTCTCCTGCACTGTCGCAGATATGTAAATACGGCGTTTACTTACCATTTCTCACGCATTGGGGTTCGAACACTCGAACACCTATACGGATTCTCCTGCACAGTGGAAGATTTGTAAATACGGCGTTTAGTTACCATTTCTCAGGCATTATGGTTCGAACACTCGAACACCTATACGGATTCTCCTGCAGAGTGGTGGATATGTAAATACAGTGTTTACTCTCCATTTCTCACAAATTACGGTTCGAACACTCGAACACCTATACGGATTCTACAGCACAGTGGCCGATATGTAAATACGGCATTTACGTACCATTTCTCACGCCATTACGATTCGAACGCTCGAGCACCTATACGGATTCTCCTGCACAGTGGCAGATATGTAAATACGGCGTTTACTTACCTATTCTAACGCCTTAGGGTTCGAACACTCGAATAGCTATACGGATTCTCCTCCACTGTGGCAGATATGTAAATACGGTGTTTACTTTCCATTACTCACGCATTAGGGTTCGAACACTCGAACACCTCTACGGATTCTCCTCCACAACGACAGATATGTAAATACAGCGTTTACTTACCATTTCTCACGAATTTCGGTTCGAACACTCGAACACCTATAAGGGATTCTCCTGCACAGTGGCAGATATGTAAATACGACATTTACTTACCATTTCTCAGGCATTAGGGTTCGAACACTCGAACACCTATACGGATTCTCCTGCACAGTGCCGGACATGTAAATACAGCGTTTACTTACCATTTCTCAAGAATTACGGTTCGAAACACTCGAACACCTATACGGATTCTCCTGCACAGTGGCAGATATATAAATACGGCGTTTACTAATAATTTCTCACGCATTAGGGTTCGAATACTCGAACACCTATACGGATTCTCCTCCACAATGGCAGATATGTAAATACGGCGTTTACTAATAATTTCTCACGCATTACGGTTCGAACAGTCGAACACCTATACGGATTGTCCTGTACAGTGGCAGATATGTAAATACGGCGTTTACTAACCATTTCTCATACATTGCAGTTCGAACACTCGAACACCTACACGGATTCTCCTGTACAGTGGCAGATATGTAAATACAGCGTTTACTTACCGTTTCTCATGCATTAGGGTTCGAACACTCGAACACCGATACGGGATTCTCCTGCACAATGGCAGATATGTAAATACGGCGTTTATTCACGCGTTAGGGTTCGAACACTCGAACACCTATACGGATTCTCCTGCACAGTGGCAGATATGTAAATACGGCGTTTACTTACCATTTCTCACGCATTACGGTTCGAACACTCGAACACCTATACGGATTCTCGTGCACAGTGGCAGATATGTAAATACGGCGTTTACTTACCATTTCTCAGGCATTTCGGTTTCGAACAATCGAACACCTATATGGATTCTGCTGCACAGTGGCAGATATGTAAATACGGCGTTTACTTACCATTTCTCATGCATTACGTGTTCGAACACTCGAACACCTATACGGATTCTCCTGCAGAGTGGCAGACATGTAAATACGGCGTTTACTTACCGTTTCTCACGCATTAGGGTTCGAACACTCGAACACCTATACGGATTCTCCTGCATAGTGGCAGATATGTAAATACGGCGTTTATTTACCATTTCCCACGCATTACGGTTCGAACACTCGAACACCTATACGGATTCTCCTGAACAGGGCAGATAGGTAAATATGGCGTTTACTTACCTATTCTCACGCATTTGGGTTCGAACACTCGAACACCAATACGGATTCTCCTACACAGTGGCAGATATGTAAATACGGCGTTTAGTAACCATTTCTCACGCATTAACGGTTCGAACACTCGACACCTATACGGATTCTCCTGCACAGTGGCAGATATGTAAATACGGCGTTTACTTACCACATCTCATGCATTACGGTTTGAACACTCGAACACCAATACGGATTCTCCTGCACTGTCGCAGATATGTAAATACGGCGTTTACTTACCATTTCTCACGCATTGGGGTTCGAACACTCGAACACCTATACGGATTCTCCTGCACAGTGGAAGATTTGTAAATACGGCGTTTAGTTACCATTTCTCAGGCATTAGGGTTCGAACACTCGAACACCTATACGGATTCTCCTGCAGAGTGGTGGATATGTAAATACAGTGTTTACTCTCCATTTCTCACAAATTACGGTTCGAACACTCGAACACCTATACGGATTCTACAGCACAGTGGCCGATATGTAAATACGGCATTTACGTACCATTTCTCACGCATTACGATTCGAACACTCGAGCACCTATACGGATTCTCCTGCACAGTGGCAGATATATAAATACGGCATTTACTTACCTGTTCTCACGCATTAGGGTTCGAATACTCGAACACCTATACGGATTCTCCTCCACAATGGCAGATATGTAAATACGGCGTTTACTAACAATTTCTCACGCATTACGGTTCGAACACTCGAACACCTATACGGACTGTCCTGTACAGTGGCAGATATGTAAATACAGCGTTTACTAACCATTTCTCATACATTGCCAGTTCGAACACTCGAACACCTATACGGATTCTCCTGCAGAGTGGCAGATATGTAAATACGGCGTTTACCTACCATTTCTCACGCATTACGGTTCGAACAGTCGAAAACCTATACGGATTCTCGTGCATAGTGACAGATATGTAAATACGGTGTTTACTTACCATTTCTAAGGCATTACGGTTCGAACAATCGGACACCTATACGGATTCTCCTGCACAGTGGCAGATATGTAAATACGGCGTTTACTTACCATTTCTCATGCATTACGGTTCGAACACTCGAACACCTATACGGATTCTCTACAGAGTGGCAGACATGTAAATACGGCGTTACTTACCGTTTCTCACGCATTAGGGTTCGAACACTCGAACACCTATACGGATTCTCCTGCATAGTGGCAGATATGTAAATACGGCGTTTATTTACCATTTCTCACGCATTACGGTTCGAACACTCGAACACCTATACGGATTCTCCTGAACAGTGGCAGATAGGTAAATATGGCGTTTACTTACCTATTCTCACGCATTTGGGGTTCGAACACTCGGACACCAATACGGATTCTCCCTCACAGTGGCAGATATGTAAATACGGCGTTTAGTTTACCATTTCTCATGCATTACGGTTCGAACACTCGAACACCTATACGGATTCTCCTACACAGTGGCAGATATGTAAATACGGCGTTTACTTACCATTTCTCATGCATTACGGTTTGAACACTCGAACACCAATACGGATTCTCCTGCACTGTCGCAGATATGTAAATACGGCGTTTACTTACCATTTCTCACGCATTGGGGTTTGAACACTCGAACACCTATACGGATTCTCCTGCACAGTGGAGATTTGTAAATACGGGGTTTAGTTACCATTTCTCAGCATTAGGGTTCGAACACTCGAACACCTATACGGATTCTCCTGCAGAGTGGTGGATATGTAAATACGGTGTTTACTCTCCATCTCTCACAAATTACGGTTCGAACACTCGAACACCTATACGGATTCTACTGCACAGTGGCCGATATGTAAATACGGCGTTTACGTACCATTTCTCACGCATTACGATTTGAACACTCGAGCACCTATACGGATTCTCCTGCACAGTGGCAGATATGTTAATACGGCATTTACTTACCTATTCTAACGCCTTAGGGTTCGAACACTCGAATAGCTATACGGATTCTCCTCCACTGTGGCAGATATGTAAATACGGTGTTTACTAACCATTACTCACGCATTAGGGTTCAAACACTCGAACACCTCTACGGATTCTCCTCCACAGCGGCAGATATGTAAATACAGCGTTTACCTTACCATTTCTCACGAATTTCGGTTCGAACACTCGAACACCTATAAGGATTCTCCTGCACAGTGGCAGATATGTAAATACGACATTTACTTACCATTTCTCAGGCATTAGGGTTCGAACACTCGAACACCTATACGGATTCTCCTGCACAGTGCCGGACATGTAAATACAGCGTTTACTTACCATTTCTCATGAATTACGGTTCGAACACTCGAACACCTATACGGATTCTCCTGCACAGTGGCAGATATGTAAATACGGCGTTTAGATACGATTTCTCACGCATTACGATTCGAACACTCGAACACCTATACGGATTCTCCTGCACAGTGGCAGATATGTAAATACGACGTTTACTTACCATTTCTCATGCATTACAGTTTGAACACTCGAACACCTATACGGATTCTCCTGCACTGTCGCAGATATGTAAATACGGCGTTTACTTACCATTTCTCACGCATTGGGGTTCGAACACTCGAACACCTATACGGATTCTCCTGCACAGTGGAAGATTTGTAAATACGGCGTTTAGTTACCATTTCTCAGGCATTAGGCTTCGAACACTCGAACACCTATACGGATTCTCCTGCACAGTGGTGATATGTAAATACAGTGTTTACTCACCGTTCTCACAAATTACGGTTCGAACACTCGAACACCTATACGGATTCTACTGCACAGTGGCAGATATGTAAATACGGCGTTTACGTACCATTTCTCACGCATTACGATTCGAACACTCGAGCACCTATACGGATTCTCCTGCACAATGGCAGATATGTAAATACGGCGTTTACTAACCATTTCTCACGCAGTATGGTTCGAACACTCGAACACCTATACGGATTGTCCTGTACAGTGGCAGATATGTAAATTCGGCGTTACTAACCATTTCTCATACATTGCAGTTCGAACACTCGAACACCTACACGGATTCTCCTGTACAGTGGCAGATATGTAAATACGGCGTTTACTTACCGTTTCTCACGCATTAGGGATCGAACACTCGAACACCTATATGGATTCTCCTGCACAGTGGCAGATATGTAAATACGTATTTATTCACGCGTTAGGGTTCGAACACTCGAACACCTATACGGATTCTCCTGCACAGTGGCAGATATGTAAATACGGCGTTTACTTACCATTTCTCACGCATTACGGTTCGAACACTCGAACACCTATACGGATTCTCCTGCAGAGTGGCAGACATGTAAATACGGTGTTTACTTACCGTTTCTCACGCATTAGGGTTCGAACACTCGAACACCTATACGGATTCTCCTGCATAGTGGCAGATATGTAAATACGGCGTTTACTTACCTATTCTAACGCCTTAGGGTTCGAAACACTCAAACAGCTGTACGGATTCTCCTGCACAGTGGCAGATATGTAAATACGGCGTTTACTTACCATTTCTCATGCATTACGGTTCGAACACTCGAACACCTATACGGATTCTCCTGCAGAGTGGCAGACATGTAAATACGGCGTTTACTTACCGTTTCCTCACGCATTAGGGTTCGAACACTCGAACACCTATACGGATTCTCCAGCATAGTGGCAGATATGTAAATACGGCGTTTACTTACCATTTCTCACGCATTACGGTTCGAACACTCGAACACCTATACGGATTCTCCTGCACGGTGGCAGATAGGTAAATACGGCGTTTACTTACTATTCTCACGCATTTGGGTTCGAACACTCGAACACCAATACGGATCTCCTACACGGTGGCAGATATGTAAATACGGCGTTTAGTTACGATTTCTCACGCATTACGGTTCGAACACTCGAAACACCTATACGGATTCTCGTGCACAGTGGCAGATATGTAAATACGGCGTTTACTTACCATTTCTCATGCATTACAGTTTGAACACTTGAACACCTATACGGATTCTCCTGCGCTGTCGCAGATATGTAAATACGGCGTTTACTTACCATTTCTCACGCATTGGGGTTCGAACACTCGAACACCTATACGGATTCTCCTGCACAGTGGAAGATTTGTAAATACGGCGTTTAGTTACCATTTCTCAGGCATTAGGCTTCGAACACTCGAACACCTATACGGATTCTCCTGCACAGTGGTGGATATGTAAATACAGTGTTTACTCACCATTTCTGACAAATTACGGTTCGACACACTCGAACACCTATACGGATTCTACTGCACAGTGCAGATATGTAAATACGGCAGTTTTACGTACCATTTCTCACGCATTACGATTCGAACACTCGAGCACCTATACGGATTCTCCTACACAGTGGCAGATATGTAAATACGGCGTTTACTTACCATTTCTCAAGCATTACGGTTCGAACACTCGAACACCTATACGGATTCTCCTGCATAGTGGCAGATATGTAAATACGGCGTTTACTTACCGTTTCTCACGCATTAGGGTTCGAACACTCGAACACCGATACGGATTCTCCTGCACAGTGGCAGATATGTAAATACGTTATTTATTCATGCGTTAGGGTTTCGAACACTCGAACACCTATACGGATTCTCCTGCACAGTGGCAGATATGTAAATACGGCGTTTACTTACCATTTCTCACGCATTACGGTTCGAAGACCCGAACACCTATACGGATTGTCCTGTACAGTGGCAGATATGTAAATACGGCGTTTACTAACCATTTCTCACGCATTACGGTTCGAACACTCGAACACCTATACGGATTGTCCTGTACAGTGGCAGATATGTAAATACGGCGTTTACTAACCATTTCTCATACATTGCAGTTCGATCACTCGAACACCTACACGGATTCTCCTGTACAGTGGCAGATATGTAAATACGGCGTTTACTTACCGTTTCTCACAGCATTAGGGTTCGAACACTCGAACACCTATACGGATTCTCCTGCACAGTGGCAGATATGTAAATACGTTATTTATTCACGCGTTAGGGTTCGAACACTCGAACACCTATACGGATTCTCCTGCACAGTGGCAGATATGTAAATACGGCGTTTACTTGCCATTTCTCACGCATTACGGTTCGAACACTCGAACACCTATACGGATTCTCGTGCATAGTGGCAGATATGTAAATACGGTGTTTACTTACCATTTCTCAGGCATTACGGTTCGAACAATCGAACACCTATACGGATTCTCCTGCACAGTGGCAGATATGTAAATACGGCGTTTACTTACCATTTCTCATGCATTACGGTTCGAACACTCGAACACCTATACGGATTCTCCTGCAGAGTGGCAGACATGTAAATACGGCGTTTACTTACCGTTTCTCACGCATTAGGGTTCGAACACTCGAACACCTATACGGATTCTCCTGCATAGTGGCAGATATGTAAATACGGCGTTTATCTACCATTTCTCACGCATTACGGTTCGAACACTCGAACACCTACACGGATTCTCCTGAACAGTGGCAGATAGGTAAATATGGCGTTTACTTACCTATTCTCACGCATTTGGGTTCGAACACTCGAACACCAATACGGATTCTCCTACACAGTGGCAGATATGTAAATACGGCGTTTAGTTACCATTTCTCATGCATTACGGTTCGAACACTCGAACACCTATACGGATTCTCCTGCACAGTGGCAGATATGTAAATACGGCGTTTACTTACCATTTCTCATGCATTACGGTTTGAACACTCGAACACCAATACGGATTCTCCTGCACTGTCGCAGATATGTAAATACGGCGTTTACTTACCATTTCTCACGCATTGGGGTTCGAACACTCGAACACCTATACGATTCTGCTGCACAGTGGGAGATTTGTAAATACGGCGTTTAGTTACCATTTCTCAGGCATTAGGGTTCGAACACTCGAACACCTATACGGATTCTCCTGCAGAGTGGTGGATATGTAAATACGGTGTTACTCTCCATTTCTCACAAATTAAGGTTCGAACACTCGATACACCTATACGGATTCTACTGCACAGTGGCCGATATGTAAATACGGCGTTTACGTACCATTTCTCACGTATTACGATTCGAACACTCGAGCCCCTATATCGGATTCTCCTGCACAGTGGCAGATATGTAAATACGGCGTTTACTTACCTATTCTAACGCCTTAGGGTTCGAACACTCGAATAGCTATACGGATTCTCCTCCACTGTGGCAGATATGTTAAATACGGTGTTTACTTACCATTACTCACGCATTAGGGTTCGAACACTCGAACACCTCTACGGATTCTCCTCCACAACGGCAGATATGTAAAAACAGCGTTTACTTACCATTTCTCACGAATTTCGGTTCGAACACTCGAACACCTATAAGGATTCTCCTGCACAGTGGCAGATATGTAAATACGACATTTACTTACCATTTCTCAGGCATTAGGGTTCGAACACTCGAACACCTATACGGATTCTCCTGCACAGTGCCGGACATGTAAATACAGCGTTTACTTACCATTTCTCACGAATTACGATTCGAACACTCGAACACCTATACGGATTCTCCTGCACAGTGGCAGATATGTAAATATGGCATTTACTTACCATTTCTCACGCATTAGAGTTCGAACACTCGAACACCTATACGGATTCTCCTGCACAGTGGCAGATGTATAAATACGGCATTTACTTACCTGTTCTCACGCATTAGGGTTCGAATACTCGAACACCTATACGGATTCTTCTCCACAATGGCAGATATGTAAATACGGCGTTTACTAACAATTTCTCACGCATTACGGTTCGAACACTCGAACACCTATACGAATTGTCCTGTACAGTGGCAGATATGTAAATACGGCGTTTTACTAACCATTAATCATACATTGCAGTTCGAACACTCGAACACCTACACGGATTCTCCTGTACAGTGGCAGATATGTAAATACGGCGTTTACTTACCGTTTCTCATGCATTAGGGTTCGAACACTCGAACACCGATACGGATTCTCCTACACAGTGGCAGATCTGTAAATACGGCGTTTATTCACGCGTTGGGGTTCGAACACTCGAACACCTATACGGATTCTCCTGCACAGTGGCAGATATGTAAATACGGCGTTTACTTACCATTTCTCAAGCATTACGGTTCGAACACTCGAACACCTATACGGATTCTCTTGCACAGTGGCAGTTATGTAAATACGGCGTTTACTTACCATTTCTCAGGCATTACGGTTCGAACAATCGAACACCTATACGGATTCTCCTGCACAGTGGCAGATATGTAAATACGGCGTTTACTTACCATTTCTCATGCATTACGGTTCGAACACTCGAACACCTATACGGATTCTCCTGCAGAGTGGCAGACATGTAAATACGGCGTTTACTTACCGTTTCTCACGCATTAGGGTTCGAACACTCGAACACCTATACGGATTCTCCTGCATAGTGGCAGATATGTAAATACGGCGTTTATTTACCATTTCTCACGCATTACGGTTCGAACACTCGAACACCTATACGGATTCTCCTGAACAGTGGCAGATAGGTAAATATGGCGTTTACTTACCTATTCTCACGCATTTGGGTTCGAACACTCGAACACCTATATGGATTCTCCTACACAGTGGCAGATACGTAAATACGGCGTTTAGTAACCATTTCTCACGCATTACGGTTCGAACACTCGAACACCTATACGGATTCTCCTGCACAGTGGCAGATATGTAAATACGGCGTTTACTTACCATTTCTCATGCATTACGGTTTGAACACTCGAACACCAACACGGATTCTGCGGCACTGTCGTAGATATGTAAATACGGCGTTTACTTACCATTTCTCATGCATTACGGTTCGAACACTCGAACACCTATACGGATTCTCCTGCAGAGTGGCAGACATGTAAATACGGCGTTTACTTACCGTTTCTCACGCATTAGGGTTCGAACACTCGAACACCTATACGGATTCTCCTGCATAGTGGCAGATATGTAAATACGGCGTTTACTTACCATTTCTCACGCATTACGGTTCGAACACTCGAACACCTATACGGATTCTCCTGCACAGGGGTAGATAGGTAAATACGGCGTTTACTTACCTATTCTCTCGCATTTGGGTTCGAACACTCGAACACCAATACGGCTTCTCCTACACGGTGGCAGATATGTAAATACGGCGTTTAGTTACGATTTCTCTACGCATTACGGTTCGAACACTCGAACACCTATACGGATTCTCGTGCACAGTGGCAGATATGTAAATACGGCGTTTACTTACCATTTCTCATGCATTACAGTTTGAACACTTGAACACCTATACGGATTCTCCTGCACTGTCGCAGATATGTAAATACGGCGTTTACTTACCATTTCTCACGCATTGGAGTTCGAACACTCGAACACCTATACGGATTCTCCTGCACAGTGGAAGATTTGTAAATACGGCGTTTAGTTACCATTTCTCAGGCATTAGGCTTCGAACACTCGAACACCTATACGGATTCTCCTGCACAGTGGTGGATATGTAAATACAGTGTTTACTCACCATTTCTCACAAATTACGGGTCGAACACTCGAACACCTATACAGATTCTACTGCACAGTGGCAGATATGTAAATACGGCGTTTACTTACCATTTCTCATGCATTACGGCTCGAACACTCGAACACCTATACGGATTCTCCTGCAGAGTGGCAGACACGTAAATACGGCGTTTACTTACCGTTTCTCACGCATTAGGGTTCGAACATTCGAACACCTATACGGATTCTCCTGCATAGTGGCAGATATGTAAATACGGTGTTTACTTACCGTTTCTCACGCAATAGGGTTCGAACACTCGAACACCTATACGGATTCTCCTGCACAGTGGCAGATATGTAAATACGTTATTTATTCACGCGTTAGGGTTCGAACACTCGAACACCTATACGGATTCTCCTGCACAGTGGCAGATATGTAAATACGGCGTTTACTTACCATTTCTCACGCATTACGGTTCGAACACTCGAACACCTATACGGATTCTCGTGCATAGTAGCAGATATGCAAATACGGTGTTTACTTACCATTTCTCAGGCATTACGGTTCGAACAATCGAACACCTATACGGATTCTCCTGCACAGTGGCAGATATGTAAATACGGCGTTTACTTACCATTTCTCACACATTACGGTTCGAACACTCGAACACCTATACGGATTCTCCTGCAGAGTGGCAGACATGTAAATACGGCGTTTACTTACCGTTTCTCACGCATTAGGGTTCGAACACTCGAAACACCTATACGGATTCTCCTGCATAGTTGCAGATATGTAAATACGGCGTTTATTTACCATTTCTCACGCATTACGGTTCGAAAACTCGAACACCTATACGGATTCTCCTGAACAGTGGCAGATAGGTAAATATGGCGTTTACTTACCTATTCTCACGCATTTGGCTTCAAACACTCGAACTCCAATACGGATTCTCCTACACAGTGGCAGATATGTAAATACGGCGTTTATTCACGCATTACGGTTCGAACACTCGAACACCTATACGGATTCTCCTGCACAGTGGCAGATATGTAAATACGGCGTTTACTTACCATTTCTCACGCATTACGGTTCGAACACTCGAACACCTATACGGATTCTCGTGCACAGTGGCAGATATGTAAATACGGCGTTTTACTTACCATTTCTCAGGCATTTCGGTTCGAACAATCGAACACCTATACGGATTCTGCTGCACAGTGGCAGATATGTAAATACGGCGTTTACTTACCATTTCTCATGCATTACGGTTCGAACACTCGAACACCTATACGGATTCTCCTGCACAGTGGGAGATTTGTAAATACGGCGTTTACTTACCGTTTCTCACGCATTAGGGTTCGAACACTCGAACACCTATACGGATTCTCCTGCATAGTGGCAGATATGTAAATACGGCGTTTATTTACCATTTCTCACGCATTACGGTTCGAACACTCGAACACCTATACGGATTCTCCTGAACAGTGGCAGATAGGTAAATATGGCGTTTACTTACCTATTCTCACGCATTTGGGTTCGAATACTCGAACACCAATACGGATTCTCCTACACAGTGGCAGATATGTAAATACGGCGTTTAGTAACCATTTCTCACGCATTACGGTTCGAACACTCGAACACCTATACGGATTCTCCTGCACAGTGGCAGATATGTAAATACGGCGTTTACTTACCACTTCTCATGCATTACGGTTTGAACACTCGAACACCAATACGGATTCTCCTGCACTGTCGCAGATATGTAAATACGGCGTTTACTTACCATTTCTCACGCATTGGGGTTCGAACACTCGAACACCTATACGGATTCTCTTGCACAGTGGAAGATTTGTAAATACGGCGTTTAGTTACCATTTCTCAGGCATTAGGGTTCGAACACTCAAACACCTATACGGATTCTCCTGCAGAGTGGTGGATATGTAAATACAGTGTTTACTCTCCATTTCTCACAAATTACGGTTCGAACACTCGAACACCTATACGGATTCTACAGCACAGTGGCCGATATGTAAATACGGCATTTACGTACCATTTCTCACGCATTACGATTCGAACACTCGAGCACCTATACGGATTCTCCTGCACAGTGGCAGATATGTAAATACGGCGTTTACTTACCTATTCTAACGCCTTAGGGTTCGAACACTCGAATAGCTATACGGATTCTCCTCCACTGTGGCAGATATGTAAATACGGTGTTTACTTACCATTACTCACGCATTAGGGTTCGAACACTCGAACACCTCTACGGATTCTCCTCCACAACGACAGATATGTAAATACAGCGTTTACTTACCATTTCTCACGAATTTCGGTTCGAACACTCGAACACCTATAAGGATTCTCCTGCACAGTGGCAGATATGTAAATACGACATTTACTTACCATTTCTCAGGCATTAGGGTTCGAACACTCGAACACCTATACGGATTCTCCTGCACAGTGCCGGACATGTAAATACAGCGTTTACTTACCATTTCTCACGAATTACGGTTCGAACACTCGAACACCTATACGGATTCTCCTGCACAGTGGCAGATATATAAATACGGCGTTTACTAATAATTTCTCACGCATTAGGGTTCGAATACTCGAACACCTATACGGATTCTCCTCCACAATGGCAGATATGTAAATACGGCGTTTACTAATAATATCTCACGCATTACGGTTCGAACAGTCGAACACCTATACGGATTGTCCTGTACAGTGGCAGATATGTAAATACGGCGTTTACTAACCATTTCTCATACATTGCAGTTCGAACACTCGAACACCTACACGGATTCTCCTGTACAGTGGCAGATATGTAAATACGGCGTTTACTTACCGTTTCTCATGCATTAGGGTTCGAACACTCGAACACCGATACGGATTCTCCTGCACAGTGGCAGATATGTAAATACGGCGTTTATTCACGCGTTAGGGTTCGAACACTCGAACACCTATACGGATTCTCCTGCACAGTGGCAGATATGTAAATACGGCGTTTACTTACCATTTCTCACGCATTACGGTTCGAACACTCGAACACCTATACGGATTCTCGTGCACAGTGGCAGATATGTAAATACGGCGTTTACTTACCATTTCTCAGGCATTTCGGTTCGAACAATCGAACACCTATACGGATTCTGCTGCACAGTGGCAGATATGTAAATACGGCGTTTACTTACCATTTCTCATGCATTACGGTTCGAACACTCGAACACCTATACGGATTCTCCTGCAGAGTGGCAGACATGTAAATACGGCGTTTACTTACCGTTTCTCACGCATTATGGTTCGAACACTCGAACACTTATACGGATTCTCCTGCATAGTGGCAGATATGTAAATACGGCGTTTATTTACCATTTCCCACGCATTACGGTTCGAACACTCGAACACCTATACGGATTCTCCTGAACAGTGGCAGATAGGTAAATATGGCGTTTACTTACCTATTCTCACGCATTTGGGTTCGAACACTCGAACACCAATACGGATTCTCCTACACAGTGGCAGATATGTAAATACGGCGTTTAGTAACCATTTCTCACGCATTACGGTTCGAACACTCGAACACCTATACGGATTCTCCTGCACAGTGGCAGATATGTAAATACGGCGTTTACTTACCACATCTCATGCATTACGGTTTGAACACTCGAACACCAATACGGAATCTCCTGCACTGTCGCAGATATGTAAAAACGGCGTTTACTTACCATTTCTCACGCATTGGGGTTCGAACACTCGAACACCTATACGGATTCTCCTGCACAGTGGAAGATTTGTAAATACGGCGTTTAGTTACCATTTCTCAGGCATTAGGGTTCGAACACTCGAACACCTATACGGATTCTCCTGCAGAGTGGTGGATATGTAAATACAGTGTTTACTCTCCATTTCTCACAAATTACGGTTCGAACACTCGAACACCTATACGGATTCTACAGCACAGTGGCCGATATGTAAATACGGCATTTACGTACCATTTCTCACGCATTACGATTCGAACACTCGAGCACCTATACGGATTCTCCTACACAGTGGCAGATATATAAATACGGCATTTACTTACCTGTTCTCACGCATTAGGGTTCGAATACTCGAACACCTATACGGAATCTCCTCCACAATGGCAGATATGTAAATACGGCGTTTACTAACAATTTCTCACGCATTACGGTTCGAACACTCGAACACCTATACGGACTGTCCTGTACAGTGGCAGATATGTAAATACAGCGTTTACTAACCATTTCTCATACATTGCAGTTCGAACACTCGAACACCTATACGGATTCTCCTGCAGAGTGGCAGATATGTAAATACGGTGTTTACCTACCATTTCTCACGCATTACGGTTTGAACAGTCGAACACCTACACGGATTCTCGTGCATAGTGGCAGATATGTAAATACGGTGTTTACTTACCATTTCTCAGGCATTACGGTTCGAACAATCGAACACCTATACGGATTCTCCTGCACAGTGGCAGATATGTAAATACGGCGTTTACTTACCATTTCTCATGCATTACGGTTCGAACACTCGAACACCTATACGGATTCTCCTACAGAGTGGCAGACATGTAAATACGGCGTTTACTTACCGTTTCTCACGCATTAGGGTTCGAACACTCGAACACCTATACCGATTCTCCTGCATAGTGGCAGATATGTAAATACGGCGTTTATTTACCATTTCCCACGCATTACGGTTCGAACACTCGCACACCTATACGGATTCTCCTGAACAGTGGCAGATAGGTAAATATGGCGTTTACTTACCTATTCTCACGCATTTGGGTTCGAACACTCGAACACCAATACGGATTCTCCTACACAGTGGCAGATATGTAAATACGGCGTTTAGTAACCATTTCTCACGCATTACGGTTCGAACACTCGAACACCTATACGGATTCTCCTGCACAGTGGCAGATATGTAAATACGGCGTTTACTTACCACTTCTCATGCATTACGGTTTGAACACTCGAACACCAATACGGATTCTCCTGCACTGTCGCAGATATGTAAATACGGCGTTTACTTACCATTTCTCACGCATTGGGGTTCGAACACTCGAACACCTATACGGATTCTCCTGCACAGTGGAAGATTTGTAAATACGGCGTTTCGTTACCATTTCTCAGGCATTATGGTTCGAACACTCGAACACCTATACGGATTCTCCTGCAGAGTGGTGGATATGTAAATACAGTGTTTACTCTCCATTTCTCACAAATTACGGTTCGAACACTCGAACACCTATACGGATTCTACAGCACAGTGGCCGATATGTAAATATGGCATTTACGTACCATTTCTCACGCATTACGATTCGAACACTCGAGCACCTATACGGATTCTCCTGCACAGTGGCGGACATGTAAATACGGCGTTTACTTACCTATTCTAACGCCTTAGGGTTCGAACACTCGAATAGCTATACGGATTCTCCTCCACTGTGGCAGATATGTAAATACGGTGTTTACTAACCATTACTCACGCATTAGGGTTCAAACACTCGAACACCTCTACGGATTCTCCTCCACAGCAGCAGATATGTAAATACAGCGTTTACTTACCATTTTCTCACGAATTTCGGTTCGAACACTCGAACACCTATAAGGATTCTCCTGCACAGTGGCAGATATGTAAATACGACATTTACTTACCATTTCTCAGGCATTAGGGTTCGAACACTCGAACACCTATACGGATTCTCCTGCACAGTGCCGGACATGTAAATACAGCGTTTACTTACCATTTCTCATGAATTACGGTTCGAACACTCGAACACCTATACGGATTCTCCTGCACAGTGGCAGATATGTAAATATGGCGTTTACTTACCATTTCTTACGCATTAGGGTTCGAACACTCGAACACCTATACGGATTCTCCTGCACAGTGGCAGATATATAAATACGGCATTTACTTACCTGTTCTCACGCATTAGGGTTCGAATACTCGAACACCTATACAGATTCTCCTCCACAATGGCAGATATGTAAATACGGCGTTTACTAACAATTTCTCACGCATTACGGTTCGAACACTCGAACACCTATACGGATTGTCCGGTACAGTGGCAGATATGTAAATACGGCGTTTACTAACCATTTCTCATACATTGCAGTTCGAACACCCGAACACCTACACGGATTCTCCTGTACAGTGGCAGATATGTAAATACGGCGTTTACTTACCGTTTCTCATGCATTAGGGTTCGAACACTCGAACACCGATACGGATTCTCTTGCACAGTGGCAGATATGTAAATACGGCGTTTATTCACGCGTTAGGGTTCGAACACTCGAACACCTATACGGATTCTCCTGCACAGTGGCAGATATGTAAATACGGCGTTTACTTACCATTTCTCACGCATTACGGTTCGAACACTCGAACACCTATACGGATTCTCGTGCACAGTGGCAGATATGTAAATACGGCGTTTACTTACCATTTCTCAGGCATTACGGTTCGAACAATCGAACACCTATACGGATTCTCCTGCACAGTGGCAGATATGTAAATACGGCGTTTACTTACCATTTCTCATGCATTACGGTTCGAACACTCGAACACCTATACGGATTCTCCTGCAGAGTGGCAGACATGTAAATACGGCGTTTACTTACCGTTTCTCACGCATTGGGGTTCGAACATTCGAACACCTATACGGATTCTCCTGCATAGTGGCAGATATGTAAATACGGCGTTTATTTACCATTTCTCACGCATTACGGTTCGAACACTCGAACACCTATACGGATTCTCCTGAACAGTGGCAGATAGGTAAATATGGCGTTTACTTACCTATTCTCACGCATTTGGGTTCGAACACTCGAACACCAATACGGATTCTCCTACACAGTGGCATATACGTAAATACGGCGTTTAGTAACCATTTCTCACGCATTACGGTTCGAACACTCGAACACCTATACGGATTCTCCTGCACAGTGGCAGATATGTAAATACGGCGTTTACTTACCATTTCTCATGCATTACTGTTTGAACACTCGAACACCAATACGGATCGTCCTGCACTATCGCAGATATGTAAATACATCGTTTACTTACCATTTCTCACGCATTGGGGTTCGAACACTCGAACACCTATACGGATTCTCCTGCACAGTGGGAGATTTGTAAATACGGCGTTTAGTTACCATTTCTCAGGCATTAGGGTTCGAACACTTGAACACCTATACGGATTCTCCTGCAGAGTGGTGGATATGTAAATACAGTGTTTACTCTCCATTTCTCACAAATTACGGTTCGAACACTCGAACACCTATACGGATTCTACTACACAGTGGCCGATATGTAAATACGGCGTTTACGTACCATTTCTCACGCATTACGATTCGAACACTCGAGCACCTATACGGATTCTCCTGCACAGTGGCAGATATGTAAATACGGCGTTTACTTACCTATTCTAACGCCTTAGGGTTCGAACACTCGAATAGCTATACGGATTCTCCTCCACTGTGGCAGATACGTAAATACGATGTTTACTAACCATTACTCACGCATTAGGGTTCGAACACTCGAACACCTCTACGGATTCTCCTCCACAACGGCAGATATGTAAATACAGCGTTTACTTACCATTTCTCACGAATTTCGGTTCGAACACTCGAACACCTATAAGGATTCTCCTGCACAGTGGCAGATATGTAAATACGACATTTACTTACCATTTCTCAGGCATTAGGGTTCGAACACTTGAACACCTATACGGATTCTCCTGCACAGTGCCGGACATGTAAATACAGCGTTTACTTACCATTTCTCACGAATTACGGTTCGAACACTCGAACACCTATACGGATTCTCCTGCACAGTGGCAGATATGTAAATATGGCGTTTACTTACCATTTCTCACGCATTAGGGTTCGAACACTCGAACACCTATACGGATTCTCCTGCACAGTGGCAGATATATAAATACGGCATTTACTTACCTGTTCTCACGCATTAGGGTTCGAATACTCGAACACCTATACGGATTCTCCTCCACAATGGCAGATATGTAAATACGGCGTTTACTAACAATTTCTCACGCATTACGGTTCGAACACTCGAACACCTATACGGATTGTCCTGTACAGTGGCAGATATGTAAATACGGCGTTTACTAACCATTTCTCATACATTGCAGTTCGAACACTCGAACACCTACACGGATTCTCCTGTACTGTGGCAGATATGTAAATACGGCGTTTACTTACCGTTTCTCATGCATTAGGGTTCGAACACTCGAACACCGATACGGATTCTCCTGCACAGTGGCAGATATGTAAATACGGCGTTTATTCACGCGTTAGGGTTCGAACACTCGAACACCTATACGGATTCTCCTGCACAGTGGCAGACATGTAAATACGGCGTTTACTTACCATTTCTCATGCATTACGGTTCGAACACTCGAACACCTCTACGGATTCTCGTGCACAGTGGCAGATATGTAAATACGGCGTTTACTTACCATTTCTCAGGCATTACGGTTCGAACAATCGAACACCTATACGGATTCTCCTGCACAGTGGCAGATATGTAAATACGGCGTTTACTTACCATTTCTCATGCATTACGGTTCGAACACTCGAACACCTATACGGATTCTCCTGCAGAGTGGTAGACATGTAAATACGGCGTTTACTTACCGTTTCTCACGCATTAGGGTTCGAACACTCGAACACCTATACGGATTCTCCTGCATAGTGGCAGCGATGTAAATACGGCGTTTATTTACCATTTCTCACGCATTACGGTTCGAACACTCGAACACCTATACGGATTCTCCTAAACAGTGGCAGATAGGTAAATATGGCGTTTACTTACCTATTCTCACGCATTTGTGTTCGAACACTCGAACACCAAAACGGATTCTCCTACACAGTGGCAGATACGTAAATACGGCGTCTAGTAACCATTTCTCACGCATTACGGTTCGAACACTCGAACACCTATACGGATTCTGCTGCACAGTGGCAGATATGTAAATACGGCGTTTACTTACCATTTCTCATGCATTACGGTTCGAACACTCGAACACCTATACGGATTCTCCTACAGAGTGGCAGACATGTAAATACGGCGTTTACTTACCGTTTCTCACGCATTAGGGTTCGAACACTCGAACACCTATACGGATTCTCCTGCATAGTGGCAGATATGTAAATACGGCGTTTATTTACCATTTCTCACGCATTACGGTTCGAACACTCGAACACCTATACGGATTCTCCTGAACAGTGGCAGATAGGTAAATATGGCGTTTACTTACCTATTCTCACGCATTTGGGTTCGAACACTCGAACACCAATACGGATTCTCCTACACAGTGGCAGATATGTAAATACGGCGTTTAGTAACCATTTCTCACGCATTACGGTTCGAACACTCGAACACCTATACGGATTCTCCTGCACAGTGGCAGATATGTAAATACAGCGTTTACTTACCACTTCTCATGCATTACGGTTTGAACACTCGAACACCAATACGGATTCTCCTGCACTGTCGCAGATATGTAAATACGGCGTTTACTTACCATTTCTCACGCATTGGGGTTCGAACACTCGAACACCTATACGGATTCTCCTGCACAGTGGAAGATTTGTAAATACGGCGTTTAGTTACCATTTCTCAGGCATTAGGGTTCGAACACTCGAACACCTATACGGATTCTCCTGCAGAGTGGTGGATATGTAAATACAGTGTTTACTCTCGATTTCTCACAAATTACGGTTCGAACACTCGATCACCTATACGGATTCTACAGCACAGTGGCCGATATGTAAATACGGCATTTACGTACCATTTCTCACGCATTACGATTCGAACACTCGAGCACCTATAAGGATTCTCCTGCACAGTGGCAGATATATAAATACGGCATTTACTTACCTGTTCTCACGCATTAGGGTTCGAATACTCGAACACCTATACGGATTCTCCTCCACAATGGCAGATATGTAAATACGGCGTTTACTAACAATTTCTCACGCATTACGGTTCGAACACTCGAACACCTATACAGACTGTCCTGTACAGTGGCGGATATGTAAATACGGCGTTTACTAACCATTTCTCATACATTGCAGTTCGAACACTCGAACACCTATACGGATTCTCCTGCAGAGTGGCAGATATGTAAATACGGCGTTTACCTACCATTTCTCACGCATTACGGTTCGAACAGTCGAACACCTATACGGATTCTCGTGCATAGTGGCAGATATGTAAATACGGTGTTTACTTACCATTTCTCAGGCATTACGGTTCGAACAATCGAACACCTATACGGATTCTCCTGCACAGTGGCAGACATGTAAATCCGGCGTTAACTTACCATTTCTCATGCATTACGGTTCGAACACTCGAACACCTATACGGATTCTCCTGCAGAGTGGCAGACATGTAAATACGGCGTTTACTTACCGTTTCTCACGCATTAGGGTTCGAACACTCGAACACCTAAACGGATTCTCCTGCATAGTGGCAGATATGTAAATACGGCGTTTATTTACCATTTCTCACGCATTACGGTTCGAACACTCGAACACCTATACGGATTCTCCTGAACTGTGGCAGATAGGTAAATATGGCGTTTACTTACCTATTCTCACGCATTTGGGTTCGAACACTCGGACACCAATACGGATTCTCCCTCACAGTGGCAGATATGTAAATACGGCGTTTAGTTACCATTTCTCATGCATTACGGTTCGAACACTCGAACACCTATACGGATTCTCCTGCACAGTGGCAGATATGTAAATACGGCGCTTACTTACCATTTCTCATGCATTACGGTTTGAACACTCGAACACCAATACGGATTCTCCTGCACTATCGCAGATATGTAAATACGGCGTTTACTTACCATTTCTCACGCATTGGGGTTCGAACACTCGAACACCTATACGGATTCTCCTGCACAGTGGGAGATTTGTAAATACGGGGTTTAGTTACCATTTCTCAGGCATTAGGGTTCGAACACTCGAACACCTATACGGATTCTCCTGCAGAGTGGTGGATATGTAAATACGGTGTTTACTCTCCATCTCTCACAAATTACGGTTCGAACACTCGAACACCTATACGGATTCTACTGCACAGTGGCCGATATGTAAATACGGCGTTTACGTACCATTTCTCACGCATTACGATTCGAACACTCGAGCACCTATACGGATTCTCCTGCACAGTGGCAGATATGTAAATACGGCGTTTACTTACCTATTCTAACGCCTTAGGGTTCGAACACTCGAATAGCTATACGGATTCTCCTCCACTGTGGCAGATATGTAAATACGGTGTTTACTTACCATTACCCACGCATTAGGGTTCAAACACTCGAACACCTCTACGGATTATCCTCCACAGCGGCAGATATGTAAATACAGCGTTTACTTACCATTTCTCACGAATTTCGGTTCGAACACTCGAACACCTATAAGGATTCTCCTGCACAGTGGCAGATATGTAAATACGACATTTACTTACCATTTCTCAGGCATTAGGGTTCGAACACTCGAACACCTATACGGATTCTGCTGCACAGTGCCGGACATGTAAATACAGCGTTTACTTACCATTTCTCATGAATTACGGTTCGAACACTCGAACACCTATACGGATTCTCCTGCACAGTGGCAGATATGTAAATATGGCGTTTACTTACCATTTCTTACGCATTAGGGTTCGAACACTCGAACACCGATACGGATTCTCCTGCACAGTGGCAGATATGTAAATACGGCGTTTATTCACGCGTTAGGGTTCGAACACTCGAACACCTATACGGATTCTCCTGCACAGTGGCAGACATGTAAATACGGCGTTTACTTACCATTTCTCATGCATTACGGTTCGAACACTCGAACACCTCTACGGATTCTCGTGCACAGTGGCAGATATGTAAATACGGCGTTTACTTACCATTTCTCAGGCATTACGGTTCGAACAATCGAACACCTATACGGATTCTCCTGCACAGTGGCAGATATGTAAATACGGCGTTTACTTACCATTTCTCATGCATTACGGTTCGAACACTCGAACACCTATACGGATTCTCCTGCAGAGTGGTAGACATGTAAATACGGCGTTTACTTACCGTTTCTCACGCATTAGGGTTCGAACACTCGAACACCTATACGGATTCTCCTGCATAGTGGCAGCTATGTAAATACGGCGTTTATTTACCATTTCTCACGCATTACGGTTCGAACACTCGAACACCTATACGGATTCTCCTGAACAGTGGCCGATAGGTAAATATGGCGTTTACTTACCTATTCTCACGCATTTGTGTTCGAACACTCGAACACCAAAACGGATTCTCCTACACAGTGGCAGATACGTAAATACGGCGTCTAGTAACCATTTCTCACGCATTACGGTTCGAACACTCGAACACCTATACGGATTCTGCTGCAGAGTGGCAGATATGTAAATACGGCGTTTACTTACCATTTCTCATGCATTACGGTTCGAACACTCGAACACCTATACGGATTCTCCTGCATAGTGGCAGATATGTAAATACGGCGTTTATTTACCATTTCTCACGCATTACGGTTCGAACACTCGAACACCTATGCGGATTCTCCTGCATAGTGGCAGATATGTAAATACGGCGTTTATTTACCATTTCTCACGCATTACGGTTCGAACACTCGAACACCTATACGGATTCTCCTGAACTGTGGCAGATAGGTAAATATGGCGTTTACTTACCTATTCTCACGCATTTGGGTTCGAACACTCGGACACCAATACGGATTCTCCCTCACAGTGGCAGATATGTAAATACGGCGTTTAGTTACCATTTCTCATGCATTACGGTTCGAACACTCGAACACCTATACGGATTCTCCTGCACAGTGGCAGATATGTAAATACGGCGCTTACTTACCATTTCTCATGCATTACGGTTTGAACACTCGAACACCAATACGGATTCTCCTGCACTATCGCAGATATGTAAATACGGCGTTTACTTACCATTTCTCACGCATTGGGGTTCGAACACTCGAACACCTATACGGATTCTCCTGCACAGTGGGAGATTTGTAAATACGGGGTTTAGTTACCATTTCTCAGGCATTAGGGTTCGAACACTCGAACACCTATACGGATTCTCCTGCAGAGCGGTGGATATGTAAATACGGTGTTTACTCTCCATCTCTCACAAATTACGGTTCGAACACTCGAACACCTATACGGATTCTACTGCACAGTGGCCGATATGTAAATACGGCGTTTACGTACCATTTCTCACGCATTACGATTCGAACACTCGAGCACCTATACGGATTCTCCTGCACAGTGGCAGATATGTAAATACGGCGTTTACTTACCTATTCTAACGCCTTAGGGTTCGAACACTCGAATAGCTATACGGATTCTCCTCCACTGTGGCAGATATGTAAATACGGTGTTTACTTACCATTACCCACGCATTAGGGTTCAAACACTCGAACACCTCTACGGATTATCCTCCACAGCGGCAGATATGTAAATACAGCGTTTACTTACCATTTCTCACGAATTTCGGTTCGAACACTCGAACACCTATAAGGATTCTCCTGCACAGTGGCAGATATGTAAATACGACATTTACTTACCATTTCTCAGGCATTAGGGTTCGAACACTCGAACACCTATACGGATTCTGCTGCACAGTGCCGGACATGTAAATACAGCGTTTACTTACCATTTCTCATGAATTACGGTTCGAACACTCGAACACCTATACGGATTCTCCTGCACAGTGGCAGATATGTAAATATGGCGTTTACTTACCATTTCTTACGCATTAGGGTTCGAACACTCGAACACCGATACGGATTCTCCTGCACAGTGGCAGATATGTAAATACGGCGTTTATTCACGCGTTAGGGTTCGAACACTCGAACACCTATACGGATTCTCCTGCACAGTGGCAGACATGTAAATACGGCGTTTACTTACCATTTCTCATGCATTACGGTTCGAACACTCGAACACCTCTACGGATTCTCGTGCACAGTGGCAGATATGTAAATACGGCGTTTACTTACCATTTCTCAGGCATTACGGTTCGAACAATCGAACACCTATACGGATTCTCCTGCACAGTGGCAGATATGTAAATACGGCGTTTACTTACCATTTCTCATGCATTACGGTTCGAACACTCGAACACCTATACGGATTCTCCTGCAGAGTGGTAGACATGTAAATACGGCGTTTACTTACCGTTTCTCACGCATTAGGGTTCGAACACTCGAACACCTATACGGATTCTCCTGCATAGTGGCAGCTATGTAAATACGGCGTTTATTTACCATTTCTCACGCATTACGGTTCGAACACTCGAACACCTATACGGATTCTCCTGAACAGTGGCCGATAGGTAAATATGGCGTTTACTTACCTATTCTCACGCATTTGTGTTCGAACACTCGAACACCAAAACGGATTCTCCTACACAGTGGCAGATACGTAAATACGGCGTCTAGTAACCATTTCTCACGCATTACGGTTCGAACACTCGAACACCTATACGGATTCTGCTGCAGAGTGGCAGATATGTAAATACGGCGTTTACTTACCATTTCTCATGCATTACGGTTCGAACACTCGAACACCTATACGGATTCTCCTGCATAGTGGCAGATATGTAAATACGGCGTTTATTTACCATTTCTCACGCATTACGGTTCGAACACTCGAACACCTATGCGGATTCTCCTGCATAGTGGCAGATATGTAAATACGGCGTTTATTTACCATTTCTCACGCATTACGGTTCGAACACTCGAACACCTATACGGATTCTCCTGAACTGTGGCAGATAGGTAAATATGGCGTTTACTTACCTATTCTCACGCATTTGGGTTCGAACACTCGGACACCAATACGGATTCTCCCTCACAGTGGCAGATATGTAAATACGGCGTTTAGTTACCATTTCTCATGCATTACGGTTCGAACACTCGAACACCTATACGGATTCTCCTGCACAGTGGCAGATATGTAAATACGGCGCTTACTTACCATTTCTCATGCATTACGGTTTGAACACTCGAACACCAATACGGATTCTCCTGCACTATCGCAGATATGTAAATACGGCGTTTACTTACCATTTCTCACGCATTGGGGTTCGAACACTCGAACACCTATACGGATTCTCCTGCACAGTGGGAGATTTGTAAATACGGGGTTTAGTTACCATTTCTCAGGCATTAGGGTTCGAACACTCGAACACCTATACGGATTCTCCTGCAGAGCGGTGGATATGTAAATACGGTGTTTACTCTCCATCTCTCACAAATTACGGTTCGAACACTCGAACACCTATACGGATTCTACTGCACAGTGGCCGATATGTAAATACGGCGTTTACGTACCATTTCTCACGCATTACGATTCGAACACTCGAGCACCTATACGGATTCTCCTGCACAGTGGCAGATATGTAAATACGGCGTTTACTTACCTATTCTAACGCCTTAGGGTTCGAACACTCGAATAGCTATACGGATTCTCCTCCACTGTGGCAGATATGTAAATACGGTGTTTACTTACCATTACCCACGCATTAGGGTTCAAACACTCGAACACCTCTACGGATTATCCTCCACAGCGGCAGATATGTAAATACCGCGTTTACTTACCATTTCTCACGAATTTCGGTTCGAACACTCGAACACCTATAAGGATTCTCCTGCACAGTGGCAGATATGTAAATACGACATTTACTTACCATTTCTCAGGCATTAGGGTTCGAACACTCGAACACCTATACGGATTCTGCTGCACAGTGCCGACATGTAAATACAGCGTTTACTTACCATTTCTCATGAATTACGGTTCGAACACTCGAACACCTATACGGATTCTCCTGCACAGTGGCAGATATGTAAATATGGCGTTTACTTACCATTTCTTACGCATTAGGGTTCGAACACTCGAACACCGATACGGATTCTCCTGCACAGTGGCAGATATGTAAATACGGCGTTTATTCACGCGTTAGGGTTCGAACACTCGAACACCTATACGGATTCTCCTGCACAGTGGCAGACATGTAAATACGGCGTTTACTTACCATTTCTCATGCATTACGGTTCGAACACTCGAACACCTCTACGGATTCTCGTGCACAGTGGCAGATATGTAAATACGGCGTTTACTTACCATTTCTCAGGCATTACGGTTCGAACAATCGAACACCTATGCGGATTCTCCTGCACAGTGGCAGATATGTAAATACGGCGTTTACTTACCATTTCTCATGCATTACGGTTCGAACACTCGAACACCTATACGGATTCTCCTGCAGAGTGGTAGACATGTAAATACGGCGTTTACTTACCGTTTCTCACGCATTAGGGTTCGAACACTCGAACACCTATACGGATTCTCCTGCATAGTGGCAGCTATGTAAATACGGCGTTTATTTACCATTTCTCACGCATTACGGTTCGAACACTCGAACACCTATACGGATTCTCCTGAACAGTGGCCGATAGGTAAATATGGCGTTTACTTACCTATTCTCACGCATTTGTGTTCGAACACTCGAACACCAAAACGGATTCTCCTACACAGTGGCAGATACGTAAATACGGCGTCTAGTAACCATTTCTCACGCATTACGGTTCGAACACTCGAACACCTATACGGATTCTGCTGCACAGTGGCAGATATGTAAATACGGCGTTTACTTACCATTTCTCATGCATTACGGTTCGAACACTCGAACACCTATACGGATTCTCCTGCAGAGTGGCAGACATGTAAATACGGCGTTTACTTACCGTTTCTCACGCATTAGGGTTCGAACACTCGAACACCTATACGGATTCTCCTGCATAGTGGCAGATATGTAAATACGGCGTTTATTTACCATTTCTCACGCATTACGGTTCGAACACTCGAACACCTATACGGATTCTCCTGAACAGTGGCAGATAGGTAAATATGGCGTTTACTTACCTATTCTCACGCATTTGGGTTCGAACACTCGAACACCAATACGGATTCTCCTACACAGTGGCAGATATGTAAATACGGCGTTTAGTAACCATTTCTCACGCATTACGGTTCGAACACTCGAACACCTATACGGATTCTCCTGCACAGTGGCAGATATGTAAATACAGCGTTTACTTACCACTTCTCATGCATTACGGTTTGAACACTCGAACACCAATACGGATTCTCCTGCACTGTCGCAGATATGTAAATACGGCGTTTACTTACCATTTCTCACGCATTGGGGTTCGAACACTCGAACACCTATACGGATTCTCCTGCACAGTGGAAGATTTGTAAATACGGCGTTTAGTTACCATTTCTCAGGCATTAGGGTTCGAACACTCGAACACCTATACGGATTCTCCTGCAGAGTGGTGGATATGTAAATACAGTGTTTACTCTCGATTTCTCACAAATTACGGTTCGAACACTCGATCACCTATACGGATTCTACAGCACAGTGGCCGATATGTAAATACGGCATTTACGTACCATTTCTCACGCATTACGATTCGAACACTCGAGCACCTATAAGGATTCTCCTGCACAGTGGCAGATATATAAATACGGCATTTACTTACCTGTTCTCACGCATTAGGGTTCGAATACTCGAACACCTATACGGATTCTCCTCCACAATGGCAGATATGTAAATACGGCGTTTACTAACAATTTCTCACGCATTACGGTTCGAACACTCGAACACCTATACAGACTGTCCTGTACAGTGGCGGATATGTAAATACGGCGTTTACTAACCATTTCTCATACATTGCAGTTCGAACACTCGAACACCTATACGGATTCTCCTGCAGAGTGGCAGATATGTAAATACGGCGTTTACCTACCATTTCTCACGCATTACGGTTCGAACAGTCGAACACCTATACGGATTCTCGTGCATAGTGGCAGATATGTAAATACGGTGTTTACTTACCATTTCTCAGGCATTACGGTTCGAACAATCGAACACCTATACGGATTCTCCTGCACAGTGGCAGACATGTAAATACGGCGTTAACTTACCATTTCTCATGCATTACGGTTCGAACACTCGAACACCTATACGGATTCTCCTGCAGAGTGGCAGACATGTAAATACGGCGTTTACTTACCGTTTCTCACGCATTAGGGTTCGAACACTCGAACACCTAAACGGATTCTCCTGCATAGTGGCAGATATGTAAATACGGCGTTTATTTACCATTTCTCACGCATTACGGTTCGAACACTCGAACACCTATACGGATTCTCCTGAACTGTGGCAGATAGGTAAATATGGCGTTTACTTACCTATTCTCACGCATTTGGGTTCGAACACTCGGACACCAATACGGATTCTCCCTCACAGTGGCAGATATGTAAATACGGCGTTTAGTTACCATTTCTCATGCATTACGGTTCGAACACTCGAACACCTATACGGATTCTCCTGCACAGTGGCAGATATGTAAATACGGCGCTTACTTACCATTTCTCATGCATTACGGTTTGAACACTCGAACACCAATACGGATTCTCCTGCACTATCGCAGATATGTAAATACGGCGTTTACTTACCATTTCTCACGCATTGGGGTTCGAACACTCGAACACCTATACGGATTCTCCTGCACAGTGGGAGATTTGTAAATACGGGGTTTAGTTACCATTTCTCAGGCATTAGGGTTCGAACACTCGAACACCTATACGGATTCTCCTGCAGAGTGGTGGATATGTAAATACGGTGTTTACTCTCCATCTCTCACAAATTACGGTTCGAACACTCGAACACCTATACGGATTCTACTGCACAGTGGCCGATATGTAAATACGGCGTTTACGTACCATTTCTCACGCATTACGATTCGAACACTCGAGCACCTATACGGATTCTCCTGCACAGTGGCAGATATGTAAATACGGCGTTTACTTACCTATTCTAACGCCTTAGGGTTCGAACACTCGAATAGCTATACGGATTCTCCTCCACTGTGGCAGATATGTAAATACGGTGTTTACTTACCATTACCCACGCATTAGGGTTCAAACACTCGAACACCTCTACGGATTATCCTCCACAGCGGCAGATATGTAAATACAGCGTTTACTTACCATTTCTCACGAATTTCGGTTCGAACACTCGAACACCTATAAGGATTCTCCTGCACAGTGGCAGATATGTAAATACGACATTTACTTACCATTTCTCAGGCATTAGGGTTCGAACACTCGAACACCTATACGGATTCTGCTGCACAGTGCCGGACATGTAAATACAGCGTTTACTTACCATTTCTCATGAATTACGGTTCGAACACTCGAACACCTATACGGATTCTCCTGCACAGTGGCAGATATGTAAATATGGCGTTTACTTACCATTTCTTACGCATTAGGGTTCGAACACTCGAACACCGATACGGATTCTCCTGCACAGTGGCAGATATGTAAATACGGCGTTTATTCACGCGTTAGGGTTCGAACACTCGAACACCTATACGGATTCTCCTGCACAGTGGCAGACATGTAAATACGGCGTTTACTTACCATTTCTCATGCATTACGGTTCGAACTCTCGAACACCTCTACGGATTCTCGTGCACAGTGGCAGATATGTAAATACTGCGTTTACTTACCATTTCTCTGGCATTACGGTTCGAACAAGCGAACACCTATACGGATTCTCCTGCACAGTGGCAGATATGTAAATACGGCGTTTACTTACCATTTCTCATGCATTACGGTTCGAACACTCGAACACCTATACGGATTCTCCTGCAGAGTGGTAGACATGTAAATACGGCGTTTACTTACCGTTTCTCACGCATTAGGGTTCGAACACTCGAACACCTATACGGATTCTCCTGCATAGTGGCAGCTATGTAAATACGGCGTTTATTTACCATTTCTCACGCATTACGGTTCGAACACTCGAACACCTATACGGATTCTCCTGAACAGTGGCCGATAGGTAAATATGGCGTTTACTTACCTATTCTCACGCATTTGTGTTCGAACACTCGAACACCAAAACGGATTCTCCTACACAGTGGCAGATACGTAAATACGGTGCCTAGTAACCATTTCTCACGCATTACGGTTCGAACACTCGAACACCTATACGGATTCTGCTGCACAGTGGCAGATAGGTAAATACGGCGTTAACTTACCATTTCTCATGGATTATGGTTCGAACACTCGAACACCTATACGGATTCTCCTGCAGAGTGGCAGACATGTAAATACGGCGTTTACTTACCGTTTCTCACGCATTAGGGTTCGAACACTCGAACACCTATACGGATTCTCCTGCATAGTGGCAGATATGTAAATACGGCGTTTATTTACCATTTCTCACGCATTCGGTTCGAACACTCGAACACCTATACGGATTCTCCTGAACAGTGGCAGATAGGTAAATATGGCGTTTACTTACCTATTCTCACGCATTTGGGTTCGAACACTCGGACACCAATACGGATTCTCCCTCACAGTGGCAGATATGTAAATACGGCGTTTAGTTACCATTTCTCATGCATTACGGTTCGAACACTCGAACACCTATACGGATTCTCCTGCACAGTGGCAGATATGTAAATACGGCGCTTACTTACCATTTCTCATGCATTACGGTTTGAACACTCGAACACCAATACGGATTCTCCTGCACGGTCGCAGATATGTAAATACAGCGTTTACTTACCATTTCTCACGCATTGGGGTTCGAACACTCGAACACCTATACGGATTCTCCTGCACAGTGGGAGATTTGTAAATACGGGGTTTAGTTACCATTTCTCAGGCATTAGGGTTCGAACACTCGAACACCTATACGGATTCTCCTGCAGAGTGGTGGATATGTAAATACGGTGTTTACTCTCCATCTCTCACAAATTACGGTTCGAACACTCGAACACCTATACGGATTCTCCTGCACAGTGGCAGATATGTAAATACGGCGTTTACTTACCTATTCTAACGCCTTAGGGTTCGAACACTCGAATAGCTATACGGATTCTCCTCCACTGTGGCAGATATGTAAATACGGTGTTTACTTACCATTACCCACGCATTAGGGTTCAAACACTCGAACACCTCTACGGATTATCCTCCACAGCGGCAGATATGTAAATACAGCGTTTACTTACCATTTCTCACGAATTTCGGTTCGAACACTCGAACACCTATAAGGATTCTCCTGCACAGTGGCAGATATGTAAATACGACATTTACTTACCATTTCTCAGGCATTAGGGTTCGAACACTCGAACACCTATACGGATTCTGCTGCACAGTGCCGGACATGTAAATACAGCGTTTACTTACCATTTCTCATGAATTACGGTTCGAACACTCGAACACCTATACGGATTCTCCTGCACAGTGGCAGATATGTAAATATGGCGTTTACTTACCATTTATTACGCATTAGGGTTCGAACACTCGAACACCGATACGGATTCTCCTGCACAGTGGCAGATATGTAAATACGGCGTTTATTCACGCGTTAGGGTTTCGAACACTCGAACACCTATACGGATTCTCCTGCACAGTGGCAGACATGTAAATACGGCGTTTACTTACCATTTCTCATGCATTACGGTTCGAACTCTCGAACACCTCTACGGATTCTCGTGCACAGTGGCAGATATGTAAATACTGCGTTTACTTACCATTTCTCTGGCATTACGGTTCGAACAATCGAACACCTATACGGATTCTCCTGCACAGTGGCAGATATGTAAATACGGCGTTTACTTACCATTTCTCATGCATTACGGTTCGAACACTCGAACACCTATACGGATTCTCCTGCAGAGTGGTAGACATGTAAATACGGCGTTTACTTACCGTTTCTCACGCATTAGGGTTCGAACACTCGAACACCTATACGGATTCTCCTGCATAGTGGCAGCTATGTAAATACGGCGTTTATTTACCATTTCTCACGCATTACGGTTCGAACACTCGAACACCTATACGGATTCTCCTGAACAGTGGCCGATAGGTAAATATGGCGTTTACTTACCTATTCTCACGCATTTGTGTTCGAACACTCGAACACCAAAAACGGATTCTCCTACACAGTGGCAGATACGTAAATACGGTGTCTAGTAACCATTTCTCACGCATTACGGTTCGAACACTCGAACACCTATACGGATTCTGCTGCACAGTGGCAGATAGGTAAATACGGCGTTAACTTACCATTTCTCATGGATTATGGTTCGAACACTCGAACACCTATACGGATTCTCCTGCAGAGTGGCAGACATGTAAATACGGCGTTTACTTACCGTTTCTCACGCATTAGGGTTCGAACACTCGAACACCTATACGGATTCTCCTGCATAGTGGCAGATATGTAAATACGGCGTTTATTTACCATTTCTCACGCATTCGGTTCGAACACTCGAACACCTATACGGATTCTCCTGAACAGTGGCAGATAGGTAAATATGGCGTTTACTTACCTATTCTCACGCATTTGGGTTCGAACACTCGGACACCAATACGGATTCTCCCTCACAGTGGCAGATATGTAAATACGGCGTTTAGTTACCATTTCTCATGCATTACGGTTCGAACACTCGAACACCTATACGGATTCTCCTGCACAGTGGCAGATATGTAAATACGGCGCTTACTTACCATTTCTCATGCATTACGGTTTGAACACTCGAACACCAATACGGATTCTCCTGCACTGTCGCAGATTATGTAAATACGGCGTTTACTTACCATTTCTCACGCATTGGGGTTCGAACACTCGAACACCTATACGGATTCTCCTGCACAGTGGGAGATTTGTAAATACGGGGTTTAGTTACCATTTCTCAGGCATTAGGGTTCGAACACTCGAACACCTATACGGATTCTCCTGCAGAGTGGTGGATATGTAAATACGGTGTTTACTCTCCATCTCTCACAAATTACGGTTCGAACACTCGAACACCTATACGGATTCTACTGCACAGTGGCCGATATGTAAATACGGCGTTTACGTACCATTTCTCACGCATTACGATTCGAACACTCGAGCACCTATACGGATTCTCCTGCACAGTGGCAGATATGTAAATACGGCGTTTACTTACCTATTCTAACGCCTTAGGGTTCGAACACTCGAATAGCTATACGGATTCTCCTCCACTGTGGCAGAATATGTAAATACGGTGTTTACTTACCATTACTCACGCATTAGGGTTCAAACACTCGAACACCTCTACGGATTATCCTCCACAGCGGCAGATATGTAAATACAGCGTTTACTTACCATTTCTCACGAATTTCGGTTCGAACACTCGAACACCTATAAGGATTCTCCTGCACAGTGGCAGATATGTAAATACGACATTTACTTACATTTCTCAGGCATTAGGGTTCGAACACTCGAACACCTATACGGATTCTCCTGCACAGTGCCGGACATGTAAATACAGCGTTTACTTACCATTTCTCACGAATTACGGTTCGAACACTCGAACACCTATACGGATTCTCCTGCACAGTGGCAGATATGTAAATATGGCGTTTACTTACCATTTCTTACGCATTAGGGTTCGAACACTCGAACACGTATACGGATTCTCCTCCACAATGGCAGATATGTAAATACGGCGTTTACTAACAATTTCTCACGCATTACGGTTCGAACACTCGAACACCTATACGGATTGTCCTGTACAGTGGCAGATATGTAAATACGGCGTTTACTAACCATTTCTCATACATTGCAGTTCGAACACCCGAACACCTACACGGATTCTCCTGTACAGTGGCAGATATGTAAATACGGCGTTTACTTACCGTTTCTCATGGATTAGGGTTCGAACACTCGAACACCGATACGGATTCTCCTGCACAGTGGCAGATATGTAAATACGGCGTTTATTCACGCGTTAGGGTTCGAACACTCGAACACCTAGACGGATTCTCCTGCACAGTGGCAGATATGTAAATTCGGCGTTTACTTACCATTTCTCACGCATTACGGTTCGAACACTCGAACACCTATACGGATTCTCGTGCACAGTGGCAGATATGTAAATACGGCGTTTACTTACCATTTCTCAGGCATTACGGTTCGAACAATCGAACACCTATACGGATTCTCCTGCACAGTGGCAGATATGTAAATACGGCGTTTACTTACCATTTCTCATGCATTACGGTTCGAACACTCGAACACCTATACGGATTCTCCTGCAGAGTGGCAGACATGTAAATACGGCGTTTACTTACCGTTTCTCACGCATTAGGGTTCGAACACTCGAACACCTATACGGATTCTCCTGCATAGTGGCAGATATGTAAATACGGCGTTTATTTACCATTTCTCACGCATTACGGTTCGAACACTCGAACACCTATACGGATTCTCCTGAACAGTGGCAGATAGGTAAATATGGCGTTTACTTACCTATTCTCACGCATTTGGGTTCGAACACTCGAACACCAATACGGATTCTCCTACACAGTGGCAGATATGTAAATACGGCGTTTAGTAACCATTTCTCACGCATTACGGTTCGAACACTCGAACACCTACACGGATTCTCCTGCACAGTGGCAGATATGTAAATACGGCGTTTACTTACCATTTCTCACGCATTACGGTTTGAACACTCGAACACCAATACGGATTCTCCTGCAATGTCGCAGATATGTAAATACAGCGTTTACTTACCATTTCTCACGCATTGGGGTTCGAACACTCGAACACCTATACGGATTCTCCTGCACAGTGGGAGATTTGTAAATACGGCGTTTAGTTACCATTTCTCAGGCATTAGGGTTCGAACACTCGAACACCTATACGGATTCTCCTGCAGAGTGGTGGATATGTAAATACAGTGTTTACTCTCCATTTCTCACAAATTACGGTTCGAACACTCGAACACCTATACGGATTCTACTGCACAGTGGCCGATATGTAAATATGGCGTTTACGTACCATTTCTCACGCATTACGATTCGAACACTCGAGCACCTATACGGATTCTCCTGCACAGTGGCAGATATCTAAATACGGCGTTTACTTACCTATTCTAACGCCTTAGGGTTCGAACACTCGAATAGCTATACGGATTCTCCTCCACTGTGGCAGATATGTAAATACGATGTTTACTTACCCTTACTCACGCATTAGGGTTCGAACACTCGAACACCTCTACGGATTCTCCTCCACAACGGCAGATATGTAAATACAGCGTTTACTTACCATTTCTCACGAATTTCGGTTCGAACACTCGAACACCTATAAGGATTCTCCTGCACAGTGGCAGATATGTAAATACGACATTTACTTACCATTTCTCAGGCATTAGGGTTCGAACACTCGAACACCTATACGGATTCTCCTGCACAGTGCCGGACATGTAAATACAGCGTTTACTTACCATTTCTCACGAATTACGGTTCGAACACTCGAACACCTATACGGATTCTCCTGCACAGTGGCAGATATGTAAATATGGCGTTACTTACCATTTCTCACGCATTACGGTTCGAACACTCGAACACCTATACGGATTCTCCTGCACAGTGGCAGATATATAAATACGGCATTTACTTACCTGTTCTCACGCATTAGGGTTCGAATACTCGAACACCTATACGGATTCTCCTCCACAATGGCAGATATGTAAATACGGCGTTTACTAACAATTTCTCACGCATTACGGTTCGAACCCTCGAACACCTATACGGATTGTCCTGTACAGTGGCAGATATGTAAATACGGCGTTTACTAACCATTTCTCATACATTGCAGTTCGAACACTCGAACACCTACACGGATTCTCCTGTACAGTGGCAGATATGTAAATACGGCGTTTACTTACCGTTTCTCATGCATTAGGGTTCGAACACTCGAACACCGATACGGATTCTCCTGCACAGTGGCAGATATGTAAATACGGCGTTTATTCACGCGTTAGGGTTCGAACACTCGAACACCTATACGGATTCTCCTGCGCAGTGCCAGACATGTAAATACGGCGTTTACTTACCATTTCTCACGCATTACGGTTCGAACACTCGAACACCTATACGGATTCTCCTGCAGAGTGGTGGATATGTAAATACGGTGTTTACTCTCCATCTCTCACAAATGACGGTTCGAACACTCGAACACCTATACGGATTCTACTGCACAGTGGCCGATATGTAAATACGGCGTTTACGTACCATTTCTCACGCATTACGATTCGAACACTCGAGCACCTATACGGATTCTCCTGCACAGTGGCAGATATGTAAATACGGCGTTTACTTACCTATTCTAACGCCTTAGGGTTCGAACACTCGAATAGCTATACGGATTCTCCTCCACTGTGGCAGATATGTAAATACGGTGTTTACTTACCATTACTCACGCATTAGGGTTCAAACACTCGAACACCTCTACGGATTATCCTCCACAGCGGCAGATATGTAAATACAGCGTTTACTTACCATTTCTCACGAATTTCGGTTCGAACACTCGAACACCTATAAGGATTCTCCTGCACAGTGGCAGATATGTAAATACGACATTTACTTACATTTCTCAGGCATTAGGGTTCGAACACTCGAACACCTATACGGATTCTCCTGCACAGTGCCGGACATGTAAATACAGCGTTTACTTACCATTTCTCACGAATTACGGTTCGAACACTCGAACACCTATACGGATTCTCCTGCACAGTGGCAGATATGTAAATATGGCGTTTACTTACCATTTCTTACGCATTAGGGTTCGAACACTCGAACACGTATACGGATTCTCCTCCACAATGGCAGATATGTAAATACGGCGTTTACTAACAATTTCTCACGCATTACGGTTCGAACACTCGAACACCTATACGGATTGTCCTGTACAGTGGCAGATATGTAAATACGGCGTTTACTAACCATTTCTCATACATTGCAGTTCGAACACCCGAACACCTACACGGATTCTCCTGTACAGTGGCAGATATGTAAATACGGCGTTTACTTACCGTTTCTCGTGGATTAGGGTTCGAACACTCGAACACCGATACGGATTCTCCTGCACAGTGGCAGATATGTAAATACGGCGTTTATTCACGCGTTAGGGTTCGAACACTCGAACACCTATACGGATTCTCCTGCACAGTGGCAGATATGTAAATTCGGCGTTTACTTACCATTTCTCACGCATTACGGTTCGAACACTCGAACACCTATACGGATTCTCCTGCACAGTGGCAGATATGTAAATACGGCGTTTACTTACCATTTCTCAGGCATTACGGTTCGAACAATCGAACACCTATACGGATTCTCCTGCACAGTGGCAGATATGTAAATACGGCGTTTACTTACCATTTCTCAGGCATTACGGTTCGAACACTCGAACACCTATACGGATTCTCCTGCAGAGTGGCAGACATGTAAATACGGCGTTTACTTACCGTTTCTCACGCATTAGGGTTCGAACACTCGAACACCTATACGGATTCTCCTGCATAGTGGCAGATATGTAAATACGGCGTTTATTTACCATTTCTCACGCATTACGGTTCGAACACTCGAACACCTATACGGATTCTCCTGAACAGTGGCAGATAGGTAAATATGGCGTTTACTTACCTATTCTCACGCATTTGGGTTCGAACACTCGAACACCAATACGGATTCTCCTACACAGTGGCAGATATGTAAATACGGCGTTTATTTACCATTTCTCACGCATTACGGTTCGAACACTCGAACACCTATACGGATTCTCCTGCACAGTGGCAGATATGTAAATACGGCGTTTACTTACCATTTCTCACGCATTACGGTTTGAACACTCGAACACCAATACGGATTCTCCTGCAATGTCGCAGATATGTAAATACAGCGTTTACTTACCATTTCTCACGCATTGGGGTTCGAACACTCGAACACCTATACGGATTCTCCTGCACAGTGGGAGATTTGTAAATACGGCGTTTAGTTACCATTTCTCAGGCATTAGGGTTCGAACACTCGAACACCTATACGGATTCTCCTGCAGAGTGGTGGATATGTAAATACAGTGTTTACTCTCCATTTCTCACAAATTACGGTTCGAACACTCGAACACCTATACGGATTCTACTGCACAGTGGCCGATATGTAAATATGGCGTTTACGTACCATTTCTCACGCATTACGATTCGAACACTCGAGCACCTATACGGATTCTCCTGCACAGTGGCAGATATCTAAATACGGCGTTTACTTACCTATTCTAACGCCTTAGGGTTCGAACACTCGAATAGCTATACGGATTCTCCTCCACTATGGCAGATATGTAAATACGATGTTTACTTACCCTTACTCACGCATTAGGGTTCGAACACTCGAACACCTCTACGGATTCTCCTCCACAACGGCAGATATGTAAATACAGCGTTTACTTACCATTTCTCACGAATTTCGGTTCGAACACTCGAACACCTATAAGGATTCTCCTGCACAGTGGCAGATATGTAAATACGACATTTACTTACCATTTCTCAGGCATTAGGGTTCGAACACTCGAACACCTATACGGATTCTCCTGCACAGTGCCGGACATGTAAATACAGCGTTTACTTACCATTTCTCACGAATTACGGTTCGAACACTCGAACACCTATACGGATTCTCCTGCACAGTGGCAGATATGTAAATATGGCGTTTACTTACCATTTCTCACGCATTACGGTTCGAACACTCGAACACCTATACGGATTCTCCTGCACAGTGGCAGATATATAAATACGGCATTTACTTACCTGTTCTCACGCATTAGGGTTCGAATACTCGAACACCTATACGGATTCTCCTCCACAATGGCAGATATGTAAATACGGCGTTTACTAACAATTTCTCACGCATTACGGTTCGAACACTCGAACACCTATACGGATTGTCCTGTACAGTGGCAGATATGTAAATACGGCGTTTACTAACCATTTCTCATACATTGCAGTTCGAACACTCGAACACCTACACGGATTCTCCTGTACAGTGGCAGATATGTAAATACGGCGTTTACTTACCGTTTCTCATGCATTAGGGTTCGAACACTCGAACACCGATACGGATTCTCCTGCACAGTGGCAGATATGTAAATACGGCGTTTATTCACGCGTTAGGGTTCGAACACTCGAACACCTATACGGATTCTCCTGCGCAGTGCCAGACATGTAAATACGGCGTTTACTTACCATTTCTCACGCATTACGGTTCGAACACTCGAACACCTATACGGATTCTCCTGCAGAGTGGTGGATATGTAAATACGGTGTTTACTCTCCATCTCTCACAAATTACGGTTCGAACACTCGAACACCTATACGGATTCTACTGCACAGTGGCAGATATGTAAATACGGCGTTTACTTACCTATTCTAACGCCTTAGGGTTCGAACACTCGAATAGCTATACGGATTCTCCTCCACTGTGGCAGATATGTAAATACGGTGTTTACTTACCATTACTCACGCATTAGGGTTCAAACACTCGAACACCTCTACGGATTATCCTCCACAGCAGCAGATATGTAAATACAGCGTTTACTTACCATTTCTCACGAATTTCGGTTCGAACACTCGAACACCTATAAGGATTCTCCTGCACAGTGGCAGATATGTAAATACGACATTTACTTACATTTCTCAGGCATTAGGGTTCGAACACTCGAACACCTATACGGATTCTCCTGCACAGTGCCGGACATGTAAATACAGCGTTTACTTACCATTTCTCACGAATTACGGTTCGAACACTCGAACACCTATACGGATTCTCCTGCACAGTGGCAGATATGTAAATATGGCGTTTACTTACCATTTCTTACGCATTAGGGTTCGAACACTCGAACACGTATACGGATTCTCCTCCACAATGGCAGATATGTAAATACGGCGTTTACTAACAATTTCTCACGCATTACGGTTCGAACACTCGAACACCTATACGGATTGTCCTGTACAGTGGCAGATATGTAAATACGGCGTTTACTAACCATTTCTCATACATTGCAGTTCGAACACCCGAACACCTACACGGATTCTCCTGTACAGTGGCAGATATGTAAATACGGCGTTTACTTACCGTTTCTCGTGGATTAGGGTTCGAACACTCGAACACCGATACGGATTCTCCTGCACAGTGGCAGATATGTAAATACGGCGTTTATTCACGCGTTAGGGTTCGAACACTCGAACACCTATACGGATTCTCCTGCACAGTGGCAGATATGTAAATACGGCGTTTACTTACCATTTCTCAGGCATTACGGTTCGAACAATCGAACACCTATACGGATTCTCCTGCACAGTGGCAGATATGTAAATACGGCGTTTACTTACCATTTCTCATGCATTACGGTTCGAACACTCGAACACCTATACGGATTCTCCTGCAGAGTGGCAGACATGTAAATACGGCGTTTACTTACCGTTTCTCACGCATTAGGGTTCGAACACTCGAACACCTATACGGATTCTCCTGCATAGTGGCAGATATGTAAATACGGCGTTTATTTACCATTTCTCACGCATTACGGTTCGAACACTCGAACACCTATACGGATTCTCCTGAACAGTGGCAGATAGGTAAATATGGCGTTTACTTACCTATTCTCACGCATTTGGGTTCGAACACTCGAACACCAATACGGATTCTCCTACACAGTGGCAGATACGTAAATACGGCGTTTAGTAACCATTTCTCACGCATTACGGTTCGAACACTCGAACACCTATACGGATTCTCCTGCACAGTGGCAGATATGTAAATACGGCGTTTACTTACCATTTCTCACGCATTACGGTTTGAACACTCGAACACCAATACGGATTCTCCTGCAATGTCGTAGATATGTAAATACAGCGTTTACTTACCATTTCTCACGCATTGGGGTTCGAACACTCGAACACCGATAGGGATTCTCCTGCACAGTGGGAGATTTGTAAATACGACGTTTAGTTACCATTTCTCAGGCATTAGGGTTCGAACACTCGAACACCTATACGGATTCTCCTGCAGAGTGGTGGATATGTAAATACAGTGTTTACTCTCCATTTCTCACAAATTACGGTTCGAACACTCGAACACCTATACGGATTCTACTGCACAGTGGCCGATATGTAAATATGGCGTTTACGTACCATTTCTCACGCATTACGATTCGAACACTCGAGCACCTATACGGATTCTCCTGCACAGTGGCAGATATCTAAATACGGCGTTTACTTACCTATTCTAACGCCTTAGGGTTCGAACACTCGAATAGCTATACGGATTCTCCTCCACTGTGGCAGATATGTAAATACGATGTTTACTTACCCTTACTCACGCATTAGGGTTCGAACACTCGAACACCTCTACGGATTCTCCTCCACAACGGCAGATATGTAAATACAGCGTTTACTTACCATTTCTCACGAATTTCGGTTCGAACACTCGAACACCTATAAGGATTCTCCTGCACAGTGGCAGATATGTAAATACGACATTTACTTACAATTTCTCAGGCATTAGGGTTCGAACACTCGAACACCTATACGGATTCTCCTGCACAGTGCCGGACATGTAAATACAGCGTTTACTTACCATTTCTCACGAATTACGGTTCGAACACTCGAACACCTATACGGATTCTCCTGCACAGTGGCAGATATGTAAATATGGCGTTTACTTACCATTTCTCACGCATTACGGTTCGAACACTCGAACACCTATACGGATTCTCCTGCACAGTGGCAGATATATAAATACGGCATTTACTTACCTGTTCTCACGCATTAGGGTTCGAATACTCGAACACCTATACGGATTCTCCTCCACAATGGCAGATATGTAAATACGGCGTTTACTAACAATTTCTCACGCATTACGGTTCGAACACTCGAACACCTATACGGATTGTCCTGTACAGTGGCAGATATGTAAATACGGCGTTTACTAACCATTTCTCATACATTGCAGTTCGAACACTCGAACACCTACACGGATTCTCCTGTACAGTGGCAGATATGTAAATACGGCGTTTACTTACCGTTTCTCATGCATTAGGGTTCGAACACTCGAACACCGATACGGATTCTCCTGCACAGTGGCAGATATGTAAATACGGCGTTTATTCACGCGTTAGGGTTCGAACACTCGAACACCTATACGGATTCTCCTGCACAGTGCCAGACATGTAAATACGGCGTTTACTTACCATTTCTCACGCATTACGGTTCGAACACTCGAACACCTCTACGGATTCTCGTGCACAGTGGCAGATATGTAAATACGGCGTTTACATACCATTTCTCAGGCATTACGGTTCGAACAATCGAACACCTATACGGATTCTCCTGCACAGTGGCAGATATGTAAATACGGCGTTTACTTACCATTTCTCATGCATTACGGTTCGAACACTCGAACACCTATACGGATTCTCCTGCAGAGTGGTAGACATGTAAATACGGCGTTTACTTACCGTTTCTCACGCATTAGGGTTCGAACACTCGAACACCTATACGGATTCTCCTGCATAGTGGCAGATATGTAAATACGGCGTTTATTTACCATTTCTCACGCAGTACGGTTCGAACACTCGAACACCTATACGGATTCTCCTGAACAGTGGCAGATAGGTAAATATGGCGTTTACTTACCTATTTTCACGCATTTGGGTTCGAACACTCGAACACCAAAACGGATTCTCCTACACAGTGGCAGATACGTAAATACGGCGTTTAGTAACCATTTCTCACGCATTACGGTTCGAACACTCGAACACCTATACGGATTCTCCTGCACAGTGGCAGATATGTAAATACGGCATTTACTTACCATTTCTCATGCATTACGGTTTGAACACTCGAACACCAATACGGATTCTCCTGCACCGTCGCAGATATGTAAATACGGCGTTTACTTACCATTTCTCACGCATTGGGGTTCAAACACTCGAACACCTATACGGATTCTCCTGCACAGTGGGAGATTTGTAAATACGGCATTTAGTTACCATTTCTCAGGCATTAGGGTTCGAACACTCGAACACCTATACGGATTCTCCTGCAGAGTGGTGGATATGTAAATACAGTGTTTACTCTCCATTTCTCACAAATTACGGTTCGAACACTCGAACACCTATACGGATTCTACTGCACAGTGGCCGATATGTAAATACGGCGTTTACGTACCATTTCTCACGCATTACGATTCGAACACTCGAGCACCTATACGGATTCTCCTGCACAGTGGCAGATATGTAAATACGGCGTTTACTTACCTATTCTAACGCCTTAGGGTTCGAACACTCGAATAGCTATACGGATTCTCCTCCACTGTGGCAGATATGTAAATACGGTGTTTACTTACCATTACTCACGCATTAGGGTTCGAACACTCGAACACCTCTACGGATTCTCCTCCACAACGGCAGATATGTAAATACAGCGTTTACTTACCATTTCTCACGAATTTCGGTTCGAACACTCGAACACCTATAAGGATTCTCCTGCACAGTGGCAGATATGTAAATACGACATTTACTTATCATTTCTCAGGCATTAGGGTTCGAACACTCGAACACCTATACGGATTCTCCTGCACAGTGGCAGATATGTAAATACGGCGTTAACTTACCATTTCTCATGCATTACGGTTCGAACACTCGAACACCTATACGGATTCTCCTGCACAGTGGCAGATATGTAAATACGGCGTTTACTGACCATTTCTCACGCATTACAGTTCGAACACTTCAACACCTATACGGATTCTCCTACACAGTGGCAGATATGTAAATACGGCGTTTACTTACCATTTCTCACGCATTACGGTTCGACCACTCGAACACCTATACGGATTCTCCGGCACAGTGGCAGATATGTAAATACGGCGTTTACTTACCTATTCTCACGCATTAGGGTTCGAACACTCGAACACCTATACGGATTCTCCTCCACAGTGGCAGATATGTAAATACGGCGTTTACTAACCATTTCTCATACATTGCAGTTCGAACACTCGAACACCTACACGGATTCTCCTGTACAGTGGCAGATATGTAAATACGGCGTTTACTTACCGTTTCTCACGCATTAGGGTTCGAACACTCGAACACCTATACGGATTCTCCTGCATAGTGGCACATATGTAAATACGTTGTTTATTCACGCGTTAGGGTTCGAACACTCGAACACCTATACGGATTCTCCTGCACAGTGGCAGATATGTAAATACGGCGTTTACTTACCATTTCTCACGCATTACGGTTCGAACACTCGAACACCTATACGGATTCCCGTGCACAGTGGCAGATATGTAAATACGGTGTTTACTTACCATTTCTCAGGCATTACGGTTTGAACACTCGAACACCTATACGGATTCTCCTGCAGAGTGGCAGACATGTAAATACGGCGTTTACTTACCGTTTCTCACGCATTAGGGTTCGAACACTCGAACACCTATACTGATTCTCCTGCATAGTGGCAGATATGTAAATACGGCGTTTATTTACCATTTCTCACGCATTACGGTTCGAACACTCGAACACCTATACGGATTCTCCAGAACAGTGGCAGATAGGTAAATACGGCGTTTACTTACCTATTCTCACGCATTTGGGTTCGAACACTCGAACACCAATACGGATTCTCCTACACAGTGGCAGATATGTAAATACGGCGTTTAGTTACCATTTCTCACGCATTACGGTTCGAACACTCGAACACCTATACGGACTCTCCTGCACAGTGGCAGATATGTAAATACGGCGTTTACTTACCATTTCTCATGCATTACGGTTTGAACACTCGAACACCAATACGGATTCTCCTGCACTGTCGCAGATATGTAAATACGGCGTTTACTTACCATTTCTCACGCATTGGGGTTCGAGCACTCGAACACCTATACGGATTTTCCTGCACAGTGGGAGATTTGTAAATACGGCGTTTAGTTACCATTTCTCAGGCATTAGGGTTCGAACACTCGAACACCTATACGGATTCTCCTGCAGAGTGGTGGATATGTAAATACGGTGTTTACTCTCCATTTCTCACAAATTACGGTTCGAACACTCGAACACCTATACGGATTCTACTGCACAGTGGCCGATATGTAAATACGGCGTTTACGTACCATTTCTCACGCATTACGATTCGAACACTCGAGCACCTATACGGATTCTCCTGCACAGTGGCAGATATGTAAATACGGCGTTTACTTACCTATTCTAACGCCTTAGGGTTCGAACACTCGAATAGGTATACGAATTCTCCTCCACTGTGGCAGATATGTAAATTCGGTGTTTACTTACCATTACTCACGCATTAGGGTTCGAACACTCGAACACCACTACGGATTCTCCTCCACAACGGCAGATATGTAATTACAGCGTTTACTTACCATTTCTCACGAATTTCGGTTCGAACACTCGAACACCTATAAGGATTCTCCTGCACAGTGGCAGATATGTAAATACGACATTTACTTACCATTTCTCAGGCATTAGGGTTCGAACACTCGAACACCTATACGGATTCTCCTGCACAGTGCCGGACATGCAAATACAGCGTTTACTTACCATTTCTCACGAATTACGGTTCGAACACTCGAACACCTATACGGATTCTCCTGCACAGTGGCAGATATGTAAATATGGCGTTTACTTACCATTTCTCACGCATTACGGTTCGAACACTCGAACTCCTATACGGATTCTCCTGCACAGTGGCAGATATATAAATACGACATTTACTTACCTGTTCTCACGCATTAGGGTTCGAACACTCGAACACCTATACGGATTCTCCTCCACAATGGCAGATATGTAAATACGGCATTTACTAACCATTTCTCACGCATTACGGTTCGAACACTCGAACACCTATAGGGATTGTCCTGTATAGTGGCAGATATGTTAATACGGCGTTTACTAACCATTTCTCATACATTGCAGTTCGAACACTCGAACACCTACACGGATTCTCCTGTACAGTGGCAGATATGTAAATACGGCGTTTACTTACCGTTTCTCATGCATTAGGGTTCGAACACTTGAACACCGATACGGATTCTCCTGCACAGTGGCAGATATGTAAATACGGCGTTTATTCACGCGTTAGGGTTCGAACACTCGAACACCTATACGGATTCTCCTGCACAGTGGCAGATATGTTAATACGGCGTTAACTTACCATTTCTCACGCATTACGGTTCGAACACTCGAACCCCTATACGGATTCTCCTGCACAGTGGCAGATATGTAAATACGGCGTTTACTGACCATTTCTCACGCATTACAGTTCGAACACTTCAACAGCTATACGGATTCTCCTACACAGTGGCAGATATGTAAATAGGGCGTTTACTTACCATTTCTCACGCATTACGGTTCGAACACTCGAACACCTATACGGATTCTCCGGCACAGTGGCAGATATGTAAATACGGCGTTTACATACCTATTCTCACGCATTAGGGTTCGAACACTCGAACACCTATACGGATTCTCCTCCACAGTGGCAGATATGTAAATACGGCGTTTACTAACCATTTCTCATACATTGCAGTTCGAACACTCGAACACCTACACGGATTCTCCTGTACAGTGGCAGATATGTAAATACGACGTTTACTTACCGTTTCTCACGCATTAGGGTTCGAACAATCGAACACCTATACGGATTCTCCTGCACAGTGGCAGATATGTAAATACGTTGTTTATTCACGCGTTAGGGTTCGAACACTCGAACACCTATACGGATTCTCCTGCACAGTGGCAGATATGTAAATACGGCGTTTACTTACCATTTCTCACGCATTACGGTTTGAACACTCGAACACCTATACGGATTCTCGTGCACAGTGGCAGATATGTAAATACGGTGTTTACTTACCATTTCTCAGGCATTACGGTTCGAACAATCGAACACCTATACGGATTCTCCTGCACAGTGGCAGATATATAAATACAGCGTTTACTTACCATTTCTCATGCATTACGGTTCGAACACTCGAACACCTATACGGATTCTCCTGCAGAGTGGCAGACATGTAAATACGGCGTTTACTTACCGTTTCTCACGCATTAGGGTTCGAACACTCGAACACCTATACGGATTCTCCTGCATAGTGGCAGATATGTAAATACGGCGTTTATTTACCATTTCTCACACATTACGGTTCGAACACTCGAACACCTATACGGATTCCCCAGAACAGTGGCAGATAGGTAAATACGGCGTTTACTTACCTATTCTCGCGCATTTGGGTTCGAACACTCGAACACCAATACGGATTCTCCTACACAGTGGCAGATATGTAAATACGGCGTTTAGTTACCATTTCTCACGCATTACGGTTCGAACACTCGAACACCTATACGGATTCTCCTGCACAGTGGCAGATATGTAAATACGGCGTTTACTTACCATTTCTCATGCATTACGGTTTGAACACTCGAACACCAATACGGATTCTCCTGCACTGTCGCAGATATGTAAATACGGCGTTTACTTACCATTTCTCACGCATTGGGGTTCGAACACTCGAACACCTATACGGATTCTCCTGCACAGTGGGAGATTCGTAAATACGGCGTTTAGTTGCCATTTCTCAGGCATTAGGGTTCGAACACTCGAACACCTATACGGATTCTCCTGCAGAGTGGTGGACATGTAAATACGGTGTTTACTCTCCATTTCTCACAAATTACGGTTCGAACACTCGAACACCTATACAGATTCTACTGCACAGTGGCCGATATGTAAATACGGCGTTTACGTACCATTTCTCACGCATTACGATTCGAACACTCGAGCACCTATACGGATTCTCCTGCACAGTGGCAGATATGTAAATACGGCGTTTACTTACCTATTCTAACGCCTTAGGGTTCGAACACTCGAATAGCTATACGGATTCTCCTCCACTGTGGCAGATATGTAAATACGGTGTTTACTTACCATTACTCACGCATTAGGGTTCGAACACTCGAACACCTCTACGGATTCTCCTCCACAACGGCAGATATGTAATTACAGCGTTTACTTACCATTTCTCACGAATTCGGTTCGAACACTCGAACACCTATAAGGATTCTCCTGCACAGTGGCAGATATGTAAATACGACATTTACTTACCATTTCTCAGGCATTAGGGTTCGAACACTCGAACACCTATACGGATTCTCCTGCACAGTGCCAGACATGCAAATACAGCGTTTACTTACCATTTCTCACGAATTACGGTTCGAACACTCGCATACCTATACGGATTCTCCTGCACAGTGGCAGATATGTAAATATGGCGTTTACTTACCATTTCTCAGGCATTACGGTTCGAACACTCGAACTCCTATACGGATTCTCCTGCACAGTGGCAGATATATAAATATGGCATTTACTTACCTGTTCTCACGCATTAGGGTTCGAACACTCTAACACCTATACGGATTCTCCTCCACAATGGCAGATATGTAAATACGGCGTTTACTAACCATTTCTCACGCATTACGGTTCGAACACTCGAACACATATACGGATTGTCCTGTATAGTGGCAGATATGTTAATACGGCGTTTACTAACCATTTCTCATACATTGCAGTTCGAACACTCGAACACCTACACGGATTCTCCTGTACAGTGGCAGATATGTAAATACGGCGTTTACTTACCGTTTCTCATGCATTAGGGTTCGAACACTCGAACACCGATACGGATTCTCCTGCACAGTGGCAGATATGTAAATACGGCGTTTATTCACGCGTTAGGGTTCGAACACTCGAACACCTATACGGATTCTCCTGCACAGTGGCAGATATGTAAATACGGCGTTAACTTACCATTTCTCACGCATTGGGGTTCGAACACTCGAACCCCTATACGGATTCTCCTGCACAGTGGCAGATATGTAAATACGGCGTTTCCTGACCATTTCTCACGCATTACAGTTCGAACACTTCAACACCTATACGGATTCTCCTACACAGTGGCAGATATGTAAATACGGCGTTTACTTACCATTTCTCACGCATTACGGTTCGAAGACTCGAACACCAATACGGATTCTCCGGCACAGTGGCAGATATTTAAATACGGCGTTTACTTACCTATTATCACGCATTAGGGTTCGAACAATCGAACACCTATACGGATTCTCCTCTCCACAGTGGCAGATATGTAAATACGGCGTTTACTAACCATTTCTCATACATTGCAGTTTGAACACTCGAACACCTACACGGATTCTCCTGTACAGTGGCAGATATGTAAATACGACGTTTACTTACCGTTTCTCACGCATTAGGGTTCGAACAATCGAACACCTATACGGATTCTCCTGCACAGTGGCAGATATGTAAATACGTTGTTTATTCACGCGTTAGGGTTCGAACACTCGAACACCTATACGGATTCTCCTGCACAGTGGCAGATATGTAAATACGGCGTTTACTTACCATTTCTCACGCATTACGGTTCGAACACTCGAACTCCTATACGGATTCTCGTGCACAGTGGCAGATATGTAAATACGGTGTTTGCTTACCATTTCTCAGGCATTACGGTTCGAACAATCGAACACCTATACGGAATCTCCTGCACAGTGGCAGATATGTAAATACGGCGTTTACTTACCATTTCTCATGCATTACGGTTCGTACACTCGAACACCTATACGGATTCTCCTGCAGAGTGGCAGACATGTAAATACGGCGTTTACTTACCGTTTCTCATGCATTAGGGTTCGAACACTCGAACACCTATACGGATTCTCCTGCATAGTGGCAGATATGTAAATACGGCGTTTATTTACCATTTCTCACGCATTACGGTTCGAATACTCGAACACCTATACGGATTCTCCTGAACAGTGGCAGATAGGTAAATACGGCGTTTACTTACCTATTCTCACGCATTTGGGTTCGAACACTCGAACACCAATACGGATTCTCCTACACAGTGGCAGATATGTAAATACGGCGTTTAGTTACCATTTCTCACGCATTACGGTTCGAACACTCGAACACCTATACGGATTCTCCTGCACAGTGGCAGATATGTAAATACGGCGTTTACTTAAAATTTCTCATGCATTACGGTTTGAACACTCGAACACCAATACGGATTCTCCTGCACTGTCGCAGATATGTAAATACGGCGTTTACTTACCATTTCTCACGCATTGGGGGTCAAACACTCGAACACCTATACGGATTCTCCTGCACAGTGGGAGATTTGTAAATACGGCGTTTAGTTACCATTTCTCAGGCATTAGGGTTCGAACACTCGAACACCTATACGGATTCTCCTGCACAGTGGTGGATATGTAAATACAGTGTTTACTCTCCATTTCTCACAAATTACGGTTCGAACACTCGAACACCGATACGGATTCTACTGCACAGTGGCCGATATGTAAATACGGCGTTTACGAACCATTTCTCACGCATTACGATTCGAAGACTTGAGCACCTATACGGATTCTCCTGCACAGAGGCAGATATGTAAATACGGCGTTTACTTACCTATTCTAACGCCTTAGGTTTCGAACACTCGAATAGTTATACGGATTCTCCTCCACAGTGGCAGATAAGTAAATACGGTGTTTACTTACCATTACTCACGCATGAGGGTTCGAACACTCGAACACCTCTACGGATTCTCCTCCACAGCGGCAGATATGTAAATACAACGTTTACTTACCATTTCTCACGAATTTCGGTTCGAACACTCGAACACCTATACGGATTCTCCTGCACAGTGGCAGATATGTAAATATGGCGTTTACTTACCATTTCTCACGCATTAGGGTTCGAACTCTCGAACACCTATACGGATTGTCCTGCACAGTGGCAGACATATAAATACGGCATTTAGTTACCTGTTCTCACGCATTAGGGTTCGAACACTCGAACACCTATATGGATTCTCCTCCACAATGGCAGATATGTAAATACGGCGTTTACTAACCATTTCTCACGCATTACGGTTCGAACACTCGAACACCTATACGGATTGTCCTGTACAGTGGCAGATATGTAAATACGGCGTTTACTAACCATTTCACATACATTGCAGTTCGAACACTCGAACACCTACACGGATTCTCCTGTATAGTGGCAGATATGTAAATACGGCGTTTACTTACCGTTTCTCATGCATTAGGGTTCGAACACTCGAACACCTATACGGATTCTCCTGCACAGTGGCACATATGTAAATACGGCGTTTATTCACGCGTTAGGGTTCGAACACTCGAACACCTATACGGATTCTCCTGCACAGTGGCAGATATGTAAATACGGCGTTTACTTACCATTTCTCACGCATTACGGTTCGAACACTCGAATACCTATACGGATTCTCCTGCACAGTGGCAGATATGTAAATACGGCGTTTACTTACCATTTCTCATGCATTACGGTTTGAACACTCGAACACCAATACGGATTCTCCTGGAGAGTGGCAGACATGTAAATACGACGTTTACTTACCGTTTCTCACGCATTAGGGTTCGAACAGTCGAACACCTATACGGATTCTCCTGCACAGTGGCAGATATGTAAATACGGCGTTTACTTACCATTTCTCACGCATTACGGTTCGAACACTCGAACACCTATACGGATTCTCCAGCACAGTGGCAGATATGTAAATACGGCGTTTCCTTACCATTTCTCATGCATTACGGTTTGAACACTCGAACACCAATACGGATTCTCCTGCACTGTCGCAGATATGTAAATACGGCGTTTACTTACCATTTCTCACGTATTGGGGTTCGAACACCCGAACACCTATACGGATTCTCCTGGACAGTGGAAGATTTGTAAATACGGCGTTTAGTTACCATTTCTCAGGCATTAGGGTTCGAACACTCGAACACCTATACGGATTCTCCTGCACAGTGGTGGATATGTAAATACAGTGTTTACTCACCATTTCTCACAAATTACGGTTCGAACACTCGAACACCTATACGGATTCCACTGCACAGTGGCAGATATGTAAATACGGCGTTTACGAACCATTTCTCACGCATTATGATTCGAACACTCGAACACCTATACGAATTTTCCTGCACAGTGCCGGACTTGTAAATACAGCGTTTACTTACCATTTCTCACGAATTACGGTTCGAACACTCGAACACCTATACGGATTCTCCTGCACAGTGGCAGATATGTAAATATGGCGTTTACTTACCATTTCTCACGCATTAGGGTTCGAAGACTCGAACACCTATACGGATTCTCCTGCACAGTGGCAGATATATAAATACGGCATTTACTTACCTGTTCTCACGCATTAGGGTTCGAACACTCGAACACCTATACGGATTCTCCTCCACAATGGCAGATATGTAAATACGGCGTTTACTAACCATTTCTCACGCATTACGGTTCGAACACTCGAACACCTATACGGATTGTCCTGTACAGTGGCAGATATGTAAATACGGCGTTTACTAACCATTTCACATACGTTGCAGTTCGAACACTCGAACACCTACATGTATTCTCCTGTATAGTGGCAGATATGTAAATGCGGCGTTTACTTACCGTTTCTCCTGCATTAGGGTTCGAACACTCGAACACCTATACGGATTCTCCTGCACAGTGGCAGATATGTAAATACGGCGTTTATTCACGCGTTAGGGTTCGAACACTCGAACACCTATACGGATTCTCCTGCACAGTGGCAGATATGTAAATATGGCGTTTACTTACCATTTCTCACGCATTACGGTTCGAACACTCGAACACCTATACGGATTCTCCAGCACAGTGGCAGATATGTAAATACGGCGTTTACTTACCATTTCTCACGCATTACGGTTCGAACACTCGAACACCTATACAGATTGTCCTGCACAGTGGTAGATATGTAAATACGGCGTTTCCTTACCATTTCTCATGCATTACGGTTTGAACACTCGAACACCAATACGGATTCTCCTGCACTGTCGCAGATATGTAAATACGGCGTTTACTTACCATTTCTCACGTATTGGGGTTCGAACACTCGAACACCTATACGGATTCTCCTGGACAGTGGAAGATTTGTAAATACGGCGTTTAGTTACCATTTCTCAGGCATTAGGGTTCGAACACTCGAACACCTATACGGATTCTCCTGCACAGTGGTGGATATGTAAATACAGTGTTTACTCACCATTTCTCACAAATTACGGTTCGAACACTCGAACACCTATACGGATTCCACTGCACAGTGGCAGATATGTAAATACGGCGTTTACGTACCATTTCTCACGCATTATGATTCGAACACTCGAACACCTATACGAATTCTCCTGCACAGTGCCGGACATTTAAATACAGCGTTTACTTACCATTTCTCACGAATTACGGTTCGAACACTCGAACACCTATACGGATTCTCCTGCACAGTGGCAGATATGTAAATATGGCGTTTACTTACCATTTCTCACGCATTAGGGTTCGAACACTCGAACACCTATACGGATTCTCCTGCACAGTGGCAGATATATAAATACGGCATTTACTTACCTGTTCTCACGCATTAGGGTTCGAACACTCGAACACGTATACGGATTCTCCTCTACAATGGCAGATATGTAAATATGGCGTTTACTAACCATTTCTCACGCATTACGGTTCGAACACTCGAACACCTATACGGATTGTCCTGTATAGTGGCAGATATGTTAATACGGCGTTTACTAACCATTTCTCATGCATTGCAGTTCGAACACTCGAACACCTACACGGATTCTCCTGTACAGTGGCAGATATGTAAATACGGCGTTTACTTACCGTTTCTCATGCATTAGGGTTCGAACACTCGAACACCGATACGGATTCTCCTGCACAGTGGCAGATATGTAAATACGGCGTTAACTTACCATTTCTCACGCATTACGGTTCGAACACTCGAGCCCCTATACGGATTCTCCTGCACAGTGGCAGATATGTAAATACGGCGTTTACTGACCATTTCTCACGCATTACAGTTCGAACACTTCAACACCTATACAGATTCTCCTACACAGTGGCAGATATGTAAATACGGCGTTTACTTACCATTTCTCACGCATTACGGTTCGAACACTCGAACACCTATACGGATTCTCCGGCACAGTGGCAGATATGTAAATACGGCGTGTACTTACCTATTCTCACGCATTAGGGTTCGAACACTCGAACACCTATACGGATTCTCCTCCACAGTGGCAGATATGTAAATACGGCGTTTACTAACCATTTCTCATACATTGCAGTTCGAACACTCGAACACCTACACGGATTCTCCTGTACAGTGGCAGATATGTAAATACGACGTTTACTTACCGTTTCTCACGCATTAGGGTTCGAACAATCGAACACCTATACGGATTCTCCTGCACAGTGGCAGATATGTAAATACGTTGTTTATTCACGCGTTAGGGTTCGAACACTCGAACACCTATACGGATTCTCCTGCACAGTGGCAGATATGTAAATACGGCGTTTACTTACCATTTCTCACGCATTACGGTTCGAACACTCGAACACCTATACGGATTCTCGTGCACAGTGGCAGATATGTAAATACGGTGTTTGCTTACCATTTCTCAGGCATTATGGTTCGAACAATCGAACACCTATACGGAATCTCCTGTACAGTGGCAGATATGTAAATACGGCGTTTACTTACCATTTCTCATGCATTACGGTTCGAACACTCGAACACCTATACGGATTCTCCTGCAGAGTGGCAGACATGTAAATACGGCGTTTACTTACCGTTTCTCACGCATTAGGGTTCGAACACTCGAACACCTATACGGATTCTCCTGCATAGTGGCAGATATGTAAATACGGCGTTTATTTACCATTTCTCACGCATTACGGTTCGAATACTCGAACACCTATACGGATTCTCCTGAACAGTGGCAGATAGGTAAATACGGCGTTTACTTACCTATTCTCACGCATTTGGGTTCGAACACTCGAACACCAATACGGATTGTCCTACACAGTGGCAGATATGTAAATACGGCGTTTAGTTACCATTTCTCACGCATTACGGTTCGAACACTCGAACACCTATACGGATTCTCCTGCACAGTGGCAGATATGTAAATACGGCGTTTACTTAAAATTTCTCACGCATTACGGTTTGAACACTCGAACACCAATACGGATTCTCCTGCACTGTCGCAGATATGTAAATACGGCGTTTACTTACCATTTCTCACGCATTGGGGGTCGAACACTCGAACACCTATACGGATTCTCCTGCACAGTGGGAGATTTGTAAATACGGCGTTTAGTTACCATTTCTCAGGCATTAGGGTTCGAACACTCGAACACCTATACGGATTCTCCTGCACAGTGGTGGATATGTAAATACAGTGTTTACTCTCCATTTCTCACAAATTACGGTTCGAACACTCGAACACCTCTACGGATTCTCCTCCACAGCGGCAGATATGTAAATACAACGTTTACTTACCATTTCTCACGAATTTCGGTTCGAACACTCGAACACCTATACGGATTCTCCTGCACAGTGGCAGATATGTAAATATGGCGTTTACTTACCATTTCTCACGCATTAGGGTTCGAACACTCGAACACCTATACGGATTGTCCTGCACAGTGGCAGACATATAAATACGGCATTTACTTACCTGTTCTCACGCATTAAGGTTCGAACACTCGAACACCTATATGGATTC
>JAXFYN010001061.1:0-58619 GCA_036172215.1 Camellia granthamiana
GTGTGGAGTGAGACTTGTGAAAAGTCGTTCCATGAGTTGAAAGTTAGATTGACCACCACTCCGGTTTTGATTATTTTGGAGAGAGCTTTGGGTTATGCGGTTTATTGTGATGCCTCACTAGAGGGTTTGGGTTGTATGTTGATGCAAGAGGGGAAAATGGTAGCTTATGGCTCACGTCAGTTGAAAATACACGAGAAGAATTACCCTACGCACGACCTAGAGTTAGCGGCAGTGATTTTTGCCTTGAAGATTTGGAGGCACTACCTTTATGGTGAGAGGTTCTAGGTGTTCTCGGACCATAAGAGTTTGAAGTACCTGTTTACACAGAGGGACTTGAATTTGAGGCAGAGAAGGTGGATGGAGTTCATTGAGGACTACGATTTTGAGTTGCACTATCGCCCGGGAAAGGCCAATGTTGGGGCCGATGCCCTTAGTAGGAAATCCATTAGTGATGTAGCTTGTATAGCCAACCGAGAATGGGAGATGTTGGGGGCACTTGGCGAGTTTGATTTGCTTCTGGGCGAATCTGTTGAGGCTGTGGTCTTGTTTTCTGTTGTTGCGCAGCCTACACTTGTGACTTGAGTGCTAGAGGCACAGAGGGGTGACCTTGAGGTAGAATCCCTCCGAGAGAAGATCTCCAGTGGGAAGATTGAAAAAGGTTTGACGGTGTATCCCGACCTGAGTGTGAGATACCGAGACTGTTTGTTTGTACCGGAGTCTTGCCGAGAGGAGGTACTCCGAAAGTTCCATCATTCACGCCTTGCGGTGCATCCGGGAGGCACTAAGATGTATCGTGATTTGGGTCGCCAGTTTTGGTGGCGGGGTATGAAAAAGAGATGTGGCGATTTTCGTGTCAAAGTGCCTTACTTGTCAGCAAGTGAAGGCCGAGCATCAGAGGCCAGCTGGTTTGTTGCAACCCTCGCCTATTGCCGAGTGAAAGTGGGAGCATGTCACTATGGACTTCGTTGTAGGTCTTCCGAGGACTCAGCGGGGTAGTGATGCTATTTGGGTGGTTGTAGACCGGTTGACTAAGTCGGCACACTTTATCTCTATGCGCGTGAGAGATTCGGTGGATTTTCTGGCCGACTTGTATATTCGGGACATAGTGAGGTTGCACGGGGTCCCAGTGACGATCGTATCAGATAGAGACCCTCGTTTTACTGCTAGGTTGTGGCAGAGTTTGCAGAGTGCCTTGGGCACTAAGTTGACCTTTAGTACGACTTATCATTCTCAGACTGACGGGCAGTCCGAGCGTACTATTTAGATCCTTGAGGATATGCTTCGAGGTTGTGTCCTTGACTTTAGTGGGACGTGGGAGAGGCACTTGCCCTTGGTAGAGTTTGCCTACAACAACAGTTTTCAATCGAGTATCAGTATGGCACCGTTTGAGGCCTTGTATGGCCGACCGTGTAGGTCTCCAGTTTGTTGGGCCGAGGTAGGTGATGCACCTTTGTTGGGTCCGGAGTTGGTTAGGGAGACGACAGAGAAAGTTGAGCTTATCCATAGGAGGCTTGTTACAGCCCAGAGTCACCAAAAGAGTTATGCCGACCGTAGGAGGAGGCCTTTGGCGTTTGAGGTAGGTGATCATGTTTTCTTAAAAATATTACCTAGGCGAGGTTTGATGAGGTTTGGGAAGAGTGGGAAGTTATCCCCTCGGTTTATCGGTCCCTTTGAGATCCTTGAGAGGATTGGGGAGGTTGCTTATCGTTTGGCTTTGCCACCACAGTTGTCCAGAGTGTATGACGTGTTTCATGTGAGTATGCTTCGGAAGTATGAGCCGGATCTGTCCCATGTGTTAGATTGGACCGACTTAGAGGTAGATGAGGATGCCTTGTATGAAGAGAGACCGGTTCGGGTCTTGGATAGACGGGATCAAGTCCTGCGTGGCAAGACCATTCCCTTGGTGAAGGTTTTGTGGAAACATCACGGAGTGGAGGAAGCCACTTAGGAACGTGAGTTGGAGGTCTGCGAGAAATATCCTGACTTGTTTATAGACGTGTAATCATGCATTGGAAATTTTGAAATCTTATTGAACCTTAAGAGCATTATATATGTCATAAGTTGTAAAACATTGTGAATGTTTTGGTTTATGGAAGTATTGTAGAACTTGCCTTGAAATGGAAGTTTGTTATAATATTGTATATGTTCAATGTATTGTAAAAATGGAGATATATCATGAATGTTGAATATGATATAGAGTTGCGAAGCATGTATATAGAAATTATTGAATTTCAGGAAAAGCATGTTGTTGATACATATTGAGATATGTGGTGAATTGCCTCTTGAATAGAGATGGAATGACCGTTAATGGGTCGGGTTGTTAAATTTCGCATTTTAATAATGTTGGGAATTGAGAAAATCTTGTTTTTGAAAAGCTTGTATTTAATTTCGGGGACGAAATTCTTTAACGGGGGAAGGTTATAGCGATCCCGGTTTTCCCTTTCTGTATTTGTTGTATTCCGGACTTTGGTTCCGTGGAGTTGGTGGTTGTATACCTTGTTGTCATCTTTTAATTCCTTATGTTCGAGTTTTAGGATGTGTTGGGCATGTTTCGAGCAGGTGGGTTGAGCCTTGGTCTAAAATCTTGTTTCCAGGTTTTTGGTCGTTTTGCTCGAGCAAGTCGTCTAGCGCTTGAGCGGAGATTGCACACTCTCAGTATTTTTGTGCCCTGCAAAACTTCTGCAGGTGTGATTTCTACGCTCGAGCGGATTTCCTGCGCTCGAGCGGGTCGCGCTCGACCGAGCTTGTTGGCGCTCGAGCGGGTAGTACATTTTTGGTGTAAGTTCTGGGAGGGAGAAATCTACGCTCGAGCGGACTGGTTTTTGCGCTCGAGCGGATGTACTTTATTCTTGTGTCTTGGCGCTCGAGCGGGCCTTCTTGCGCTCGAGCATATCTAGTTTTTTGTTCTTGACGCTCGAGCGTTGTGTTTTCCGTTCGAGCAGGAATGTCGTATAACAGAGGGCAGCTGGGCATTTTTGAATCATTTTCTACACTTCCTCTCTCTTTCTTACTTTTCCAAAAACGTTTTTGAGAGCCTCTCTCTCTAGAAACTCCCTTCTCTCTAGGGTTTGATCTAGTTAGAGTGCTTTCCTTTCCTTCGGCCTTTGTAAAAGTTGTGTTGATCGTCGAGGGCTTTGTTTTGATCCAAAAAGTTTGGAGTTTGGAGCACTTTGGTTTCGGTCTCTTCTCTTATTTGTAGCTCCGAATTTGATGTAGAGATTCCTACTCACTCTTATGAGTTTTGACCTAGGTATTGGGTATGTTGTTCAAATGTTTTGATTTTGGGATCTAGGGTTTCAAAATGCATAAAAGAGGGTTTTGTGATTTTGGCTCATTATATGTATTTTGGGTTTCAAAATGGTGATTTAGTTGTTGGTTGTTGATTTTGAACCCTTTGGGTTAATATCGAGAAATGGGGGAGAAAGCCCTAAATTGTGTATAAATTAATTGGTATAATTAATTTGGGAAAGTTATAGGTTTGTGGAATTGAATTGAATATAATGATAGTGGTTCATTATGAGATGGAATAGTGGAGTCGGATTAACAAATCGTTCACTTTTGAAATTACGGATAATTTATCTGTTAGTGCTTTTATTATCTGTTTAGAAATAATTGCTTTGGGCTACCGGTGGAGGGTAATTTTGATTGTTGTAGACAATGCATGATGATTAGGCAAACTAAAACTAATCGATTGGTTATGTCATCGAATATGACGGTTGAAAGAATACATTAATTTTATGTATTGATTGATTATGTATATGACCTGTGCTTGTATACATTGTATGTGTGGGAGCAGATAGGGGATGTACTCCATGGTTTAGGGGAAGATAGGGGATGGACCTCTAAACCGGATGTTGTTTGGGAGAAGATAGGGGATGGACTCCGTTGATATAGCTCATATGCTTATCAGTTTATGTGTTGATACAGCTTATATGCTTATCTATGGAAGTCTTGATATAGCTCATATGCTTATCTATGGAAGTGTTGATATAGCTCATACGCTTATCTGTTGATATAGCTATTATGCTTATCTATTGTGAAATGAGAAATGTTTAATATGAGTCACTATCTTATGTAAATTGTTGGCCAGGTTCTGAGCCGTAGTTGTGAATTGTGAATTTGATAAGAAATGGAAAATGAAAGGAAACATGGACACATTTGTCATGTAATGAAAGTGGTGTAGGAATTGGTTCATGAGAGTCAAACATTTATAAACTGCTAATGTCTTAGTTACTGCTCATGTTGTGTTTAGCATATCTCTACTGGGCGTTGGCTCACCCTTTATGGGACATCATTTTCAGGTACAGGTAGCATGCCACCTCCAAGGACATAACTTGGATGTTCATGGGAGTTGAAGACTCTTTTTGATTATTTTGTCTGTATTACATGTATATCAGGCCAAGGACTTATTTTGTATAGAGTTAGTACTCTTTTTTTTGTAACCAAGTGTTGACTTGGAAGGCTGTAAGCTCTTAGGGCATTTGCTTTTGTTGTTAACATGTAATACTGTTGTAAGAACTACTCTGATGAATAGAAAGGTGTTGATTTCTCTTATATCATTGCATGTCTTTAATGATGGATTTTATGTATTATTTTGAGGGCATTACAAAAAATCTGAGCTCAAAATGCAAAAAATAAATAGTAGTATGCTATACATACAGCATCCTCAAATGGGACGACGGCGCTGCAGCTGCGCAGATCGCTGTGATGGAGGAACGACGGTGCTAGGGAGGAGGGACAGCGGCGATGGAGGCACGACGGCGATCGGCGGTAATGGGAGGAGGGAGATCGGCGATGATCGGAGGTAAGAGATCATGCTGCGCAGAGAGAGAGGGAGAGGGAGAGGGAGAGGAAGAGTGAGAGGCAGAGGCAGAGGCAGACTTGAGAGAAATGAATGTGAGTGTGTGAGTGTGAGAGAGGCAGACTGACTCAACTCAAACATATATTATATATGGAGAATATTCGGGGAGTGTTCGGGGGAACCAATCTCGTCCCCAACCCGAAAATCATCGGGGATTTAATTTTCAATACCATCCCCGGCCCTATGGGGATAATTTTTGGGGAAAACCCGTTCCAATCGGGGTCCGAGGATCGGGTTCCCGTTGGGCCGGGTTTAAATTGCCATCTCTACTGGCATCATGCCATGTTTGTAAATTTTATTATTTTAATTATTATTATTTTTTTTGAGAAAAGACTTGGACCAGAACCATTCTAAATCATGGCTTATTTTGAAAAGTGGGTTAAAAGTTATTTCCTAACTTTTAATTTATTTTATATTTTATAAAAAAAGTCAAAGAGTTTAAAAAAATTAAGGAGTTGTTTGAGATGTCCTAAATATGTGTACTTTTTGTCTTTTTAGACTAAAAAGTTGAAGAAAAAAATATGAATGTTTGGGTTAACTTTTTGACTTTTTACAAAAAAATGTTTATTAAAAAATTGTATAAATTAGTGTGTAAGAAAAGTTTTGACAGTGTAGGCTATACGGTGGCAGTAGGTTTGCAGAGTGGTGTAATAGGAAATGATTGCCTCCTTTTCGGGCAACCATTTGGACGGTGCTCTTTGGCCAGTGGGGGCCCACCATGGGTTTCGTTTTTCTAATCGAAACCGTTCAATGTGTACAACTCGTCGAGTATTATATGTTTGTAAAAAATCACGTTGATTGGATATCTATAGCCATCTGATCGGATTCATTTTTTTTTCAACCGTTAACTATAACACCATCCATTTTCTATACAAAAGTGATTTGATCATGTTGTTAAAAATATCTGATCAATGTGATTTTTTACAAGCATATAGTACTGGACGAGTTCTACACATTGCATGTTTGGATTATCAAAACGGGACTTGTGGTGGGCCCCACAGACCCAATATTACCGTCCAACTTAGTGAATATATATATGTAATTTTTTTTGGTTCCTTTCACGGTACTTTCCCATCAATTTTGTACCTTTCACAATGTAAAGTCGGTTTATATTAAAATATTATGTATATTAATTTTTTATATTTTTAATTTGTGAATAGTGATGACTTTTTTGCTTGTTTTGTAAATTTTTGACTTTTTGAATTTTTTCTAACATCTCAAACCAGGCCTAAAAAGACAACTTTTAATTATCTTTCCAAAATATCCTAATATATTAAAAAATTCCAAAAAAATAGTCATATGGATTGTAATTTGTGTGATTTAAAAATATTCGTTTAGTAACATCACATTTTATTTTAAAAGTCAGAAAATTACTAAAAAATTTAGAAATTTAACAAACTATATAAAAAAAGTTAAAAATTCTCTTTTCTTTCTATTTTTTATAGATCTTTTTATAAAAAATTAAAAAGGACAGTGAAACATACTAATTTTTTTATCTCATATTTTAGCTAAAAAAATCAAAAAGTTAGTAAAATAATATGTTCCCAAATGAGGCATAATCATATGAATTGTAATTTGTGTGATGTAATTGTGAATAGTCAAAAAATTCAATTAAAATAGTCAAACAATTACTCTAATGATTGTCATAGCAGTCCATCACTGTTCAACATAAAGGAATGGGTGTGTGTTCAGCTTGAAATAAAGACACATAAAGGAGGGGGAAAATGGTCTTTTTACGTTGACTCTACCACAGTTCACATGAAAGCACTGCGTATAGCTGTAGACGCGCCCCGGCGAGGGCCTGACTCTATAGTTCGGACTCGATTTTGTGTCACGGTTCTTAATCTAAACCAAAGAGTCCAAATCCGGCAAATCGTCTTGAGAAAACAAATTTTTGAAAGAAGTGCCAAACATGGACTGCTTTGCCAGATACAGAGTCGCCACCTAAATATTTTTTAAAAGGGGAAATTTAGGAAACCCTGACTCGGTGCCAAAGGCCACGTGTCCGTCATCACCAAAGTTGCCTCGGCTCGGGAACTTGGGTACGATTGGGGAAGGTCAGCTATGAGCACCCCCTCTCGCCCGATCCGAAGATCGGCCTCTACTAACCATGATATCCGTTTTTGAAAACGTTATGTGTTCTTATTCCGGTTATTAGCCTAGAATTACTATGTTATGCGCACAGCAAACAAGTATAGACCAAACCGCCTAAATTGGAACAAAACATTGCATGTTTGTTTTGAAAATGGTTTGCTACTCGCAAGTAGGCTAAAATGCGGGTTTTGCCACCCTTAAGTGGGCTTTAGAAAAGATAGCTTTGCCACTATCTAGTGGGCTTAAAACTCACAGTTTTAATGCATTATCCCAATTTAAGCAATTCGACCTCCATCCACAGGCATTCAAGCAGTCACATCACATAAGCAACTAGCCTCATGGTAATCATGCTGTCATGGCAACACTCACACGCATGCGGTATGCTAAAGCATAAATGCTTACCGAGTACTCCAAGCCAAAACAGAAACTAGTTAGTAATCATATGCATGATCCTAGTTCATGTTAAAAATGGCTAATGCAACACATGCAAAGATGCAATCTAAACAGGCTCGGCTATCCTAAACATGACATGTGAAATGCAACAGATAACACGTATTCAATTTTGGAATTGAAGTACAATGCAGTTAGCATGATGCGCCGAGCCCGGTGCATGCAAGACAAATGAATGCACGCATGCATAGCATAAGGTATGCTAAAATAAATATGCCCTAATACTAACCATCAAAGCAGGTAAGTAAAAGGGAGAAAGAAGTGGGGGTTGGAAGACATACATACACTCACCCACACTTATTATAGATTTGCCCTCGCTCGGAGGGACCAAAAGAATAATACAATCCGAATGAATAATACCGAACTAATTATTACAGAACTTCTAATTTAATTTATAAATCAAATGCAAAAGGGAAAAGGCCGCAGCCCCGCCTCGGAATGCGCGAACGATGCATGCTCGGATTCATCTTGCCCAGAAAAGCCCGTACCATACCACTGCTGCCTCTGTTTACACTGCCCTGCTTATCTGGAAACTTTCAAAATCCAGGGACAGGTTCCTTGAACCCTGTAGGACACCATCGCCTGAAGGGAATACCCACCAGCCATGGAACTTATCCATCGGCTGGGGTTTCATGTTATCGGCCACCAATCCATGGCCGGTTGGCACTCTTTACTGCCGGTCGGCCAAAACTCCCTGCAGAAACTGGTTTTTGACAGCAACAAGGACAGACAGTGTATGGCATGGAATTTCAAGCAAATGTATGCACGGACACACTCCCTATCATGTAATGGACTCAAGGGAGCATGGCCCTCGACCCTTGGGCCATCAATTACGCATTTCGATGCATGATGGCCAAAGAGTCAAGTATGCATTTCAATGTCAAATGCAATGCACACAAAACATACAAGGGACCCAACCTCAATCATGGTTGATCAAGAGGCGAGGCAATGCACAACAATGCACATGCGACCTAAGCATGTAAGCAAACGTACAAACATGCAATGCAACTACATGGCACACACAATGCTAACAACATAACATGCACAACGCATTGAAACATGGCATACACAATGCAAGATGGACTTACACCACTGTAAGTAGACCTCAGCCGCACTCACATCAGTGGCCATGAGATGAAAATGAGACACTTGAAATGCGTGCACATATGCACGCAAACCGAGGATCGAACCTAAGGCACGAATGCCACTCTACCAAAGCACGGCAAGACATGGAACATGGTATGCAAACATGCAAATTTCAGCACTAAAACATGATGCTAAACAGCCCCGAAACATGGCAATATGGCACCCGATGCATGAAATGAGCTCCGAAACTCAAAACTAGGCACATGGAATGACTTATAGCTATACAAAGCATGCATTATTTGATCATGAAGCATGAAGACAGAGGCAAGAAAACCCTAAAACATGCATATTTCCAGTTCATAACAAGGCCAAAAGATGCTAGCAAGATGGCCTAACATAGCATGCGATTTTGACTAGCAAACATGATTTACATGGCATGTATATGATGCAAGTGAGAACTCATCAAACCAGCGAAAATCAGTGAATAAAACATGCCAAAACACGCCCAAATAACCTCTGAAATGCAACCAACACATGCACAAATGATGAGTTACTTTAGAGGGCCATGCAAGGAGTTATTAAGCACATGCAAGATAGACATTTAGCAAGACCAAATCAACTCTGAAAATGAGTTCTGAGGGTCCTAAAACTCACTGAAAAATGCATGAACCGAGCTCAAGAAGTGTGCAAACATAGGCCCGTTTGTAAGGCCAAAAATGCAAGTAATGAAGACAATAAGGAGAGGGGATGGCCCTCTCCTTCTTAGGACCATAAGACACCCTCCTCACCATTGAAATCCCTCAAGATTTCAGTGGTGAGGAGGCCTAAACAAGGTGGTCCCGGAGCTCACCAAAAATGCACAAAAATGAGGCCAAACAAGGCCTAAGAGGGGGTAGACAATCCCAAACACAAAAGTGTTCTTAAACAAACTTGAAAAGGAGCTAAAAACAAGACTTTTTTCAGTTATACACTAAGCTCAAAACAGAAAGCAAGACAGGCTAAAAATGTGTGCAAAAATGGGGAACAAAGAGGGAAAAGTGTGTTACCCTTGTAGCCAAAAGGTGACAGCAGCTCTTTGGTCCAGAAAATAAGCTCCTAGCCTCTGAAAATCAGCCTCAAGGTGTTTGAATGGATGGTGGAGGTAGTAGGCTTGGAGGTGTAGTGTAAAGGGCCAAGAACCTCACACTTTAGAGCCCTCTAACACACCCAAATGAGGAGAGAGAGGGAGATATAGAGAGAGAGGGGGATATATATCAGATATATATGTATAGGTCTGGTTTTTTGTTCAACCCAATCAAAGGAGAATGAGGCTTCCTTATATAGGCAAAGGAATGGCCAAGCTTCTAAGACAAGCTATTCAAAAAGGGTCAAGGGGGGTCAAGGCTTATCAAGGAAGCTAAGGCAAGGGTGCAAGCTTCTTGAGGAAGCCAAGACAAGGGATCAAAGCTTCCTCAAGAAGCCTTGAGCAAAGGGTGCAAAAAGAGGGTCAAAGATGGTCAAAGGTGCAAAATGGCCACATATATGCACGGGGGAGCAGGGTCTGTGCATCCCAGCTGGCACAGCTGGCATGCACCATGCTTGAGGGGTGCAAAAGGGTCAAACCGGCCAGAAAAGGGGGTTGTCGGCCAAAATAAATGGCCGGTCGGCACAATAAATTTCCGGTCGGCTAAATAGATTTCCGATAGATGCTGCCAAGGTCAAAAAGTGGCCGGTGGGTGTCTAGATTGAAGCCCCGGAAGTTAGCTTTCCAATGCCGCAAACCTTGCATTAAAATTCATCCTGTGCAAAAAGTTATGCCCTTTTTGGTGAAGCCGCGCAGATTCAATCCAACCGGGATGATGCCCAACTTCAACCAATCATATCTCCGGCCGCCCGGACTTGGCTTTAAGAAATTCTTGAGTGAAAAATGAAGCCCCAGAAGTAAGCTTTCCAACGGTGGTAGCCTCATAGCTAAAATCCAAGTATGCAGATGAATAAGCCCGATTCTGCGAGGGCTGCTCGACCCTCTTCTACCCGGATTCATGCCGAACTTCTTCTCTAACTTGGTTTCTCCCCTCTTCTCCTCTTCTCTTCAACTTCAAACCCCTAAGTAAGGTGTTTTGAAATATTTTTCAAAGATTTCATCTCTCTTTCATTCATCTCCGCTTTGTCCTTGCTCGGTTTACCGAAAAGCGCAACATTTACTGAAATGCGAGCGTCGGAATATCGTGGGAATTTTATTTCAAAAATGTTTTGAAAGAGAGGGTTTTAAGGTCTAAAAACCATCCAAAATAATTTTGGTCCAAAATGGGGTGTGAAGTTGAGATTTGTCTCTCTTTTTGCCGAAGAAACTGAACCTTTGCCCTGCACACATTTTCTCCACCAAGTAAACCATCAGTAACGCCCAAGTCTCGAGGGCGGTCAAAAATGGGGTGTCTACAATAGCTTTGTAGGATTAAAATTATAAGTTTTTTGGTTTTTTTGATGACTTTTTAACTTTTAGACTAAAATCACCACTTGTCAAACAACGCCTAAGTTGCTAAAATAAGCCACTAGAATTGAGACACGACCCAGACTCCCACGGGCACACAACAATGGAGAATCTTTGACAATGGGCATGTTGGAGCAATCTTCTGTGTATAATAAATGAATTAAACTAAGTCAAACAAATAAAATAAATAATGTACATAAATTATTTTACCGAACTGAAGAATAAGTCGAGTGTGTGACATTCTGTCCTTAAGACAGATTTGCCTCACTACAGTACTTACGGACTAATGGCGTCTATCTCTCAGGATACAATAATCTTCATAAATTTGTAGTAGCACTCCAAACAAATTTGTCCAGCGAACTAGAACCATGTGTTCTGTACTCTCTTTAATTTTCCTAAAAATTAATATAAAGAATTTATGCAAACAAAGCAAAAAATTGGACAACCAAAATATAAATTTCAGACTAATTTTCGTATCTAGAAAAATACTAGAACAGATATGGTTTTATAGACCTGAACATGTGTTAATTTCAAACTAGAACAAATATGGAACAGGTGCACTGTTTCGAACAGATACCGTTTGAATTTCAAATAGATAACTACTGCAGTTAAATAAACTGCCCAAATTTTGAATCTGTTTGGACAGTTATGAATTTGTTAAGGTTCCAACAGGTCAAAAAACCGTTTGAATCTGTTTGGCAGATTTTGTAGGGAATTCGGACTGAATGAGGCAAAATTTGGCAGAAAATTAATTTCAATTTTGGCACAAAATTGGAATTAAATTTTATTAAGAGTTTCAGGAAAAAAATTCAAATAAATTTTGTCAAAAAAATTAATATTAGAACCGACCCAACACACAACCCACACCCATGCTCGGCATGGCTGGTCGGCCAGTCGAATGAATAGCCGCGGCGGCGCGCGCGCACATGTGGTGGTTTGAGCCAAGGTTCCATTTGTCCATAACTCCTCCCTTCTACAAACTCAGGGTGCCCTTTAGGGCCTAACCTAAGTGTTGCCACCTAGAGTTTATATACATACACAAACTCTCTTAAGGTTTCAATATGGGACAACCATTTCAAGGAAACCCACATTTAAATATTTAAATGTCTAATTCCACGAATCAGAAAACAACGTCAAGTTCTCATTCACTCATAAATGGTTTTGACAAACCGTCTTCACCGTGTGACTTGCCATCCGGCAAGGAGTACATCACCTCTTTGGACCCATCCCAAAAGACGTTTGGGGCCCACTCAATTTTGGGCTCAAAGTTAGCTCAAAATAAGCCTTATAAATACCAATTTTCCAACAATCCCCCACATGAATGGAATTTGACAGAGAGAAAATGCAACAACATGAGCTAAATATAGAGAGTATAGAAGTTGGAAATATTCAGCAAATAATAGGTGGCTTTTAGCTTTGAATCTTCTCTTGTGAGACACTATCGGATTTACTAGCTAACCAATGAATATGATGCTTTGAACTGTTCAGCCGTTTGTGTAAACTAAGACAATAGAACTCACACAGTATATTACCAGATACAGTTTAGTTCTTACTATTGTATTCATTTTGGCCCTGAATAACCTGATTTTTCATGAGTGCTCTAGAGAATTGTAGCCCTTCACAAATCTCATAGAACCGACCCAGTTCACACTCATATAGGTGATTCTTATGAAGAGTATCCTGCCATACTCCGCTAGGTTTACCTAGATATAAGAATCATTAAAAGTATTACTTAACCTAAAACACTACAGACATCACTATTTCATATAGAAATGGGTTGGACCCCCCAGTGATCATTTTGAGTCATTCACAACTCGATTGTCCCTTTGAATCTAGATCTTGGGATCTCCAGTCAACTAGGTTGGGTTGCCATTGTGGTAACTCTTATTTAATAAGCTTTAGTCCCATTCCCCTTGATGAATTCTCAACTAACTCTCTTGTTAACCTTTTGGTTAGTGGATCCGCTATGTTGTCTTTAGACTTCACATATTTAATGGAAATAATTCCATTAGAGAGTAGTTGTCTTACGGTATTATGTCAACGACGAATGTGTCGTGGCTTACCGTTATACATATGACTCTGTGCTCTACCAATTGCTGATTGACTACCATAATGTATGCATATAGCAGGCACCGGTTTTGGCCATATTGGAATATCTTCAAGGAAGTGGCGAAGCCATGCTACCTCTTCTCCTACTTTGTCTAAAGCTATGAATTCTGATTCCATAGTAGACCTAGCAATACAAGTTTGTTTAGAGGATTTCTAGGATACAGCCGCCCTACCAAGAGTAAAGACATACCCATTGGTGGACTTTGAGTCTCTAGTATCCGATATCCAATTTGCATCACAGTATCCTTCAAGTACTGCTGGATATCTAGTATAATCAAGCCCAATGTTACGAGTAAATCAGAGATATCTAAGAACTCTTATAATAGCTTTTCAATGTTCTATTCCTGGATTGCTCGTATATTTACTTAATTTACTTATTGCATAAGCTATATCTGGGCGAGTGCAGTTCATCAAGTACATTAAGCTTCCAATAATTTGGGCATACTCTAATTGAGAAATACTTTCATGTACATTCTTAGATAGAAACAAATTAACATCTACAGGTGTTCTAGCTAGGGGTAGGCGTGGGTCGGTTGCAGCCATGGAACCTCCAATTCGCCATCCGTCTGCCAGATTGGCGGATTGGAGAAAATCAATCCGCATCCGTCTGCCAATCCGGCGGATGTAGATTGAGCGGATTGGCGGTTTAAAATTTTATAAATTTTCAACATAATTCAACTTGTGCACTTCCTCAAAAAAAAAAAAAAAAAAAAAAAGAAGAAAGCATTACAGGTAATGACTTAAAAAAATATTATAATCACTGCATGTCTCATCCAAAGCAAGAAAGTTTGAAACTTTAGAATATCACAATCACTGCATACCTCATCCATATACTACAATCACAGCATGCCTCATTTACATAAAGTATTATAATATGTGGTTCTTAAAATATAAAAACAATTCAAATCATCAAAACCATGAACATAGTAGTAGTAGAGATTGTATGTCTCTGTATTGTTACATCTATATCTGTTTTTGAAAACAAAAACCAACCAGCATATATCATATTTTCTATTTATTATTTTTAGAGATAGATTTAAAAACCAAAAAATATAGATAAATAATACGTTTATTTTTTTCAATTCAAAAAAGATATTCAAGTTGAAAACTTTTTTTCAACAGAATATTTAAATTCTTTTTTAATTGAAAACTCAAACAGAATATTTAAACAAACTGAAAACACAAAGTCTTAAAATTACTAGAGGTGTTCGCGGTTTGGTGGTTCGGTTGCGGCCAAAGGAATCTCAAATCCGCCATCCGTTCGTCAGATTGGCAGATTGGAAAAAATCAATCCGCAACCATCCGCTCATTATCACGCATCCGTCCAAAATGCGGTGGATTGGTTCAGTTCCGTCGGTTTTGGCGGATCGGTATATCTGCTGCTCACCCCTAGTTCTAGCAAGATGATCATCATCTTTGCTGAATTTGTCAAGTATTTTCTCAATGTAATGAGATTGTGACAAAGCATATCCTTCTGATGTTTTGGTAATTTTCATACCAAGAATTACATCAACAATGCCTATGTCCTTCATGTCAAAATGTTTATTCAACATTTTCTTGGTAGTTTTAATCATATCATTATTACTACCTATGATGAGCATATCATCTACATAAAGACATACAATGATATAACCTTTGTTTGTGTTTTTAATATAAACACATTTGTCACACTCATTAATTTTAAATTCATTTGACATCATTGCCTTGTCAAATTTCTTATGCCATTGCTTTGGTGCTAGTTTTAAACCATATAATGATTTAATCAATTTACACACTTTCTTTTCTTTTCCTAGAACAGAAAAACCTTCTGGTTGTTCTATATAAATTTGTTCATCTAACTCACCATTTAAGAAAGCGGTTTTTATATCCATTTGATGAATTTCTAGATTGTACAAAGACGCAATAGCAATTAGCATTCTAATGGATGTTATTCTAGTAACTGGTGAGTATGTGTCAAAGTAATCTAGACCTTCTTTTTATCTAAATCCATTGACCACAAGTCTTGCCTTATATTTGTCAATTGATCTATTTGCTTTCATTTTTCTTTTGAAAATCCACTTATACCCAAGAGGTTTACAATATAGTGGTAAGTTCACTAATTTCCAAGTGTGATTTTGCAAGATGGATTCAGCTTCACTATTGACTACTTCTTTTCATAAAGGAGCCTCAGGACTGGACATAGCCTCTTTAAAAGTTAAGGGCTCATTTTTTAACAAAAAAGTTAGAAAATCTAGACTAAAAGATTTTGAGATTCTAGCACGTTTACTACGCCTAGGTTCCTCTTCATCAATTTGATCTTGCTCTTGTTCTTGATCTTGTTCTTGATCATTACTAGTAATGGCATCAAAAGATCTTTTCTTATTACTAGTCTTTTGTCCAATCTTATTCGGAATCACATGTTCAAAGAAAGATGCATTTCGAGATTCAATAATAGTATTTATATGTATTTCGGAATGTTCTGATTTATGAATCAAAAATCGATATGCACTACTATTCTTGGCATAACCAATGAAAACAGGACCTATCTTAGTCTTTTTAGGACTAAGAATAGCCATTTTAGCTAAACACTCCCACATTTTTAAATATTTGTAGGATGTTACTCTCCCATGCCATAATTCATAAGGTGTTTGATTCACTTTCTTTTGGGGTACCTTATTAAGTATATAATTAGCTGAAAGTATTGTTTCCCCCCCCACAAGTTCTGAGGTAATCCAGAACTTATTAACATGGCATTCATTATTTCTTTCAAAGTCTTATTTTTCCTTTTAGCAATTCCATTTTGCTGAGGTAAATAAAGAGCAGTGGTTTGATGAATTATTCCATGTTCTTTATAAAATTCATCAAAAGGTGATTCATATTCACCACCTCTATCACTTGTAAGTTTCTTGATTTTCTTACCAAGTTGATTTTTAACTTCATTCTTGTATTGAATGAAAGTTTCCAAAGCTTCATCATTGGTTCGAATTAAATAAACATAACTATATCTAGTATAATCATCTATAAAAGTGATAAAATACTTTTTCCCACCTCTAGTTTGAATTGATTTGAAATCACAAATGTCACTATGAATTAATTCAAATAGTTTCGTACTTCTTTCAATTGAATGGAAAGGTGTTTTGGATAATTTTGCCTCAACGCAAATTTCACATTTATGATTTGAATCAATGTCAAATTTGGGTAAACATTCCATATTAATTAATCTATGCAAAGATCTATAATTAACATGTCGAAGTCTACCATGCCATAAATTTGAAGACTCAAGCAAATAAGAAGAAGATGTATTTTTATTAATAACAGATGGTACAACGCTCATTACATTCATTTTGAAAAGGCCATCAGATATGTAACATTTTCCTATATACATCTTGTTTTTGGTAAGTACAAACTTGTCATTTTCAAAAACTAGCCTAAACCCATTTTTACTCAACAAATATCCAGAAACAAGATTCTTGCAAATGTTCGGTACATGCAGTACATTATTGAGAGTGGGTTTCTTTCTAGATGTTATCTTAAGCACAATCTTTTCTTGTCCTTCAACTTTGGAAGTTGAGGAGTTGCCCATAAAAAGTTATTCACCGTTATCCACTATAGAATAAAATGTGAACATCTTTTTGTCGGCACAGATGTGACAAGTAGCAGTAGTGTCCACCCACCACTCTTTAGGATTTCTGACAAAGTTTGTCTCGGAAACAACTGTAGAAAGATTTATGACATCTGCACCAATGAAAATTTTATCCATTTTGGTCATATTGGCTTTAGTAACCTTCTTACTTGATCTTCCGTTGCCTTAGCAAAAATCAGTTCTTAAGAACTTCTCTGACTTTTTACCATGATTCACTGGCATAGTCCCAACATAAGAAAGGGTTGGCACAATGGCAATCACTATACCAGTACTGGTTTGAACATTAGTTTGACCAATTTCTGTAGCCATGAATTCTAAATTATAAAATAAAATTAGAATTAGGATTTTATACTATACAGAAAATTTAAACAAAAATCACAGAATTTTTAAATTTTGTAAAAATAAAGGAAACAAGAATTGTAAATTTTATTTCTAATTAATTTGAAAATAAAATAAAATTTTATGTAAACAAATTAATTCCACACAGAAAATTAAATTCTGTAGAATAAAAGAAACAAGAATTGTAACTTTTATTTTTCAATTAATTTGAAAATAAAATAAAATTTTAGTTAACCAAATTAATTCCACACAGAAAATTAAATTTCTGTAATACTTCAATAATTAAAATACTGAAACATAATTTTAATTAATGAAACCTTAGAAATAATTTATGAAAACCAAAATTAATTTCTGACAAACTCCACAAATAAATATTCTGAATTGTTAATGACACCAGTATATTATTACTAATTGTTAAAGAAAATAGACAGTATATTACTACTATTTGTTAAACAGTATATTACTACTATTTGTTTTCCAACCAAAATATTATTTTTGTATAATCACAGAAAATAATTTCTATAAGAAAAAGAAAGAGAAAAAGAAATAAACCAAAAATTCTATATAAACAGAATAATTCGAATCTGTCTTAAAATTGGTGGAGTAATCTTCTGTGTACAATAAATAAATTGAAACTAAATCAAAAAAATAAAATAAATAATATACTGAAATTATTTTATCGAACCGAAGAATAAGTCGAGTGTGTGACATTCTGTCCTTAAGACAGATTCGCTCCGCTACGGTGCTTACGGACTCATGGTGTCTATCTCCCAGGATACAATGATCTTCACAAATTTGTAGTAGCACTCCAAACAAATTTGTCCGGCGAACTAGAACCTTGTGTTCTATACTCTCTTTAATTTTTCTAAAAATTAATATGAAGAATTTATGCAAACAGAGCAAAAAATTGGACAGCAAAAATATAAATTTTAGACTGATTTTCGGATCTAGAAAAATGCTGGAGCAGACCTGGTTTTATAGACCTGAACATGAGTTAATTTCAAACTGGAATAGATATGGAACATGTGCATTGTTTCAAACAGATACAGTTTGAATTTCAAACAGATAACTGCTGCAGTTAAATAAACTGTCCAGATTTTGAATATGTTTGGACAGTTATGAATCTGTTAAGGTTCCAATAGGTTAGAAAACTGTTTGAATTCGTTCGGCAGATTCTGTAGGGAATTCGGACTGAAGGAGGCAAATTTTGGATAGAAAATTAATTTCAATTTTGGTACAAAATTGGAATTTAATTTTATTAAGAATTTTTGAAAAAAATTCAAATAAATTTTGTTCAAAAAATTAATATTAGAACCGACCTGACCCACAAACTGCGCCTAGCACGGCTCAACTTGGCCGGCGGTGCGCTTGTGTGGTGGTTTGATCCAAGGTTCTATTTGTCCACAACTCCCCTTTCTACAAACTTGGGGTGCCCTTTGGGGCCTAACCCGAGTGTTGCCACCTAGAGTTTATATACATATGCAAACTCTCTTAAGGTTTCAATGTGAGACAACTCATTTCAAGGAAACTCACATTTAAATCTTTAAATGTCAAATTCCACGAACCCGAAAACGACGTCAAGTTCCTATTCACTCATAAATGGTTTTGACAAACCGTCTTCACCGTGTGACTTGCCATGCGGTAAGGAACACGTCACCTCTTCGGACTCATCCCAAAAGACGTGTGGGACCCACTCAATCTTGGGTTCAAAGTTGGTCCAAAATAAGCCTTATAAAAATCAATTTTCCAACAGGGCAAAAGCCTGGCAGTTTACTGGTTGTTAAGGCTTTCTCGATCTATTCTATCAGCTAAGACTCATCGAAGGCCTTACTATTTGTTGGACCTGACTAGGTTACCGCTCAATAAAATAAAATGTCACATATAATCTATAATCATTTTTTTTTTTACAATTATCAAATTAATTATAAAAAAATCAACTAACTTTCTAAACACGTCTTTTTAGTCAGACTAAAATAATTAAAAAGATAAATAATCAACTAAAATAGCTCACTTTACAAAGAAGGCCAAAATTAGGGGCAATTAGTGAGAAAAAATTTACTACTATTGCATTTTACTTTAGAATTAATTACACAAGCCTCTCTTATGAAGTTTCTGACAATTAGCGAGAATTTTTTGTCTTCTCCGTCAGAATTGTCTCGTAACTGCTGGTAATTGGCAATGTAAATTTGCTCATTTACCCTTGAAGAAAGTTAAAATTCCATTATACGATTGAATGACACTATTTCTCTTTATGTTTTCTTTTTTGTTTTCCTAATATATTAAAATAGTAGTAAAACAAACTGGTCATGTTGGTTTGATTATCAAAATTTTATTTTATAATTTTTTTTTTACAAAACTAAAATTATTTGGCGAAAAAAAATACTTTTTAGTTTTTATATAATTTTATCTTTTAGGAGGCTCAAAATAATTTTTTAAAATTTAAAAATAACTTTTTAATATTTATTTTTATCAAATTAGTTTCTATTTTTTGAAAAAAAAATGATTTTTTTTCTTCTAAAAAATAAACCAAACAAAGCCACCATGTTGATAGATATGTGAATTAGTAATAGGGTTGTTCATGGGTCGGTTTGGTTCGGTTTGATACTAAGATTCTATTTATTTTGACGTAAAATATTTTTCAAAAATATTTTATTCATATTTTGTTATTTGATTGAACAAAAAGTAAGTAAAATATTTTTTAATGAAAATATTTTTCCATTATTTTTCAAAAATGATTTGCATTTAAAAATTTTGTAAATCAATTTTTACAAAGTTGACTCTCATTTACTACATTTTCAACATATTTAGCATTTTCAAACAAATATCTTAACTCATTAAAAAGTTAGAAATGACACTTTATTGAATCAAAATTCCTCTTTTAGGCAATAAAATGTTTTTATTTCAAGTGTCAATTAAACGCCGAAAAATAAAAACAAATTTTTTTTTTGTGTGCAAAATCAATTTACAAGAAAAATATTTTACGTCGAAACAAACGAAACCTAAATTTAAAATCGATCATATACCAATCTAATTATGATCGATTTTAAATTTTTGGATCCAGAACTAAACCAATCACGCATTAGACCAACCTAACCTAACCTAACCGAATATAGCTCGAGTTGGTTCAAGTTAAAACTACAATTCCACTATTTTAAAAATAAGTGAATCAGTCAATAATAAATAATTAAAATAAACAATCTTTAAAATTTAAATATAACACAAACAAAGAATAAAATATTGTTTAATACAAATCAATACAAATTAAATTAAATTCAAACTTAAATATAACTAGCACAAATTAAAGAAAAATGCTAAAGGTTTCAAAAGTTTAACCAAAATTTCTAGCAATAGGTCTTATGTGGATTCCACACTCATGTGAGACGTTTCATAGAAATTTTGATAAAATTTTTAGGATTTCTAGCATTACTCAATATTAAATCTATTAATACAACAATTACAAATTAAATTAACTATGAAATCAAACTCAGCCTTCTACTACTTCCTTCATTCACCTAATAATTCTTGTACATGAGATTTATTAAGTGCAATCAAGTCTATTGTAATAGACCAATTAAGTGAAAACATGCCAGTATAAATAAAATTTTAATATATATATGCATTCGATTCTTCATTTGTTGGATAATTTGTATACTATGTTTTGTTTTTAGAGGTAGAATGGAGGGTATTTGTAGTAAGCGGATTAATAGTGAGGGGATTAAGTAAAATTGTATTTGTTTTGATGATAATTGTTGGTGTCGGGATTGTTAAATTATTTTTATACAAAATAAATATAAAATAATAAAACAAATAAAAAAAACAAAAACACTAAACATTAATGTTCAAAAAAAATGCCCAACATGTAAATTTTTTTTTTTAAAAAAATAATAATAAAAAAATTTCAAAAAAAATAAAATAAAACAATGATTTTTACTTAACAAAAAAAATACAAAAATTAAACACTAATGTTCAAAAAAAATTCTCAACATGTAAAAAATAAAAAAAAATAGTCAGGCGAACTAATTTCTAATACTAAGGCCTCGTTTGGGAACAGGTTAATTTAGTAACTTTTTGGTTATTTGGTTAAAATATGAGCTAAAAAAAATAGTATGTTTGGGATGACTTTTTGGCTTTTTACGAAAAGATGTGCAAAAAGTAGAGAGAAAAGAGAATCTTTGACTTTTTAGTATGGGTTGTTGACTTTTTGACTAATGTAGTAACTTTTTGGCTTTTTGGCTAAAAATGATGGTTCCCAAACGAGGCCTAAGTCCCACGGGCATATCCTAATCTCCTCAGCAAGAGGATTTGTGGTCCGGATGGGATTACGAATCCCTTCTTCATCTCTCAAAACAAATATGATATTAGTGGATCTCACCTTATTATGAATCTCAATCCTCTCCCTATAACCCAAAACAAACAGGGCCTTAGTAGTGAAGACATGAGTGATTGGATGGAGGAGTGAGTGCTCTTTTGGGAAGCTGGTAAAAAGCCAGCTTCCAGCTTTTTACTAATTTTGGGTCACATCATCTCTCACATAACTTATCCACAAAAAGACAAAATAAGTTCAAAAAGTCAAAAAGTCAACTTTTTACTAACTTCTCAAAACACCCTGAGGTGTTTGGTAGTGGAAATGTAAAAGGCACTTTTTGTATTTAAAAATTAAAAAAATTTGAATTAAATGATTCTGTTAATTCCTTTACCAGTGATTTAGCAGAAGGGAGGTTTGTGAATATTGTCAGAAAAAAAGTATGGGAGGACAGTATAATTTCAAAAAAAAGTAAGGGAGGTCCCTGTAATTATCAAAAATCTTAGGGGAGGTCTATGTAATTAACCCTTTATTTTATTTTATTTTATTTTTGTATAAATTTGACATATAAAAAGATTTACATCATGCATAAAAAATAATTGCATCATAAATAGAGGAGACTTACATTTCATGAAAATGAAAATAAAAAATTCAATATTACTTAGTTGATATATATAGATATATATTTTAAATTTTACAATCAATTATTTTGATATTATTCAATTATCATAAAAACTCTAAATTTCATTTCACCATTTCCTCTTATTTCGACAGTCACTCAAATCTCATTTCTACCTCTGGTAGCCACTCTTGCCCATCTCTATATTTCTCCATATAACCCCACCAACCACTACAACCATTGTCTGTTGCGAACTACGATCCCCACCTCCATAACCCCTTTATCATGCATGTTTGAGAGATATTTAGGGTTTAACAAGAAAAATGAGGATGATGAAAGATCTTTAGGGTTTTAGATGAGGAATGGTAGGTGACGGAGGGAGGCTGGGAAAGCTTAAAAGGGAATGTGAGGAGGTAGTAGGTGGTGGAGAGGGTAATGATAAATAGTGTGGCATAGGTGCACACCGATGACAAAGGTGGTTGAGGTAGGTAGGGATATGCTTGGTATTAATTAGGGTGTTTAAAAAAGAAAGAATAAAAATTCAATGAATGTTGCTAATAGCCTTCATTTTTCATCTTTGGATCCTCTTTTCATTTTTCTTCTATTAGAATTTTACCCTAACATAAAATTCTCATTTTATCTCCATCCCTATCGTCTCAAATCCTAACCTCCCAAACCCTAATCCTACCCTTACGCTCACCCCACTTGCTTTGGCTAGTACCCTCCTCACACATCCCCATTTCCAATGACCTTTCTAAACTTCTTTTTAGCCACTGCTACCCAACTACCATAACTACCATTGTCTATTATGAGTCTCATTCCTCTCTCTCTCTCTCTCTCTCTCTCTCTCTCTCGTTCTTACCCTTACTATAGTTTTGTCATCGATCTTGCTATCGCTCGTACAATGATCTCAATAGATCGTAGGGGTTGCACAGGGGAGAGCTTTACGAGGGTAAAGGACATAGTTCTAAATATCGGCCGATATGCTACGTATCGGAAAAATGGGGTATCGCGACGGATACAGGCCGATATATCATTGAGATTGAAAATCGCAGGAGTATCGGCCGAGTCCCGGTACATATCGGCTTGTAAGCGTTACACAAGCCGTTACACAAGCCGCGACGGGACGATACTCACCGGTTCGGATCGGTACGGGAAAGAAAAAGTTGAAAAACCTTTGAAATGATTTTTAAAATTTCACCACTGCAACACCCGATTCCCCATACGTACTGATCGATACTACCGATATCGATACTCCGCGATCGATATCGTTACGTTACCCGATACCGCGATTCAAAACCTTGGTAGAGGATGATAAGAGGTGGAAGTGGGAGTGAGGGTTGTAGTGGTGGTTGAAGGTAAATATGGGGTTAAGGGTGGCTAGGGTAGGTTTGGAGTTGCTGAAGGTAGTTGGGAAGGGCTAGTGAGGGTCACCAAAGGTGGTAGAGGCCACAATCAGAGGTGGAGGTGGCGAGGAAGAGGGCTACTGTAGGAAAGGTAGAAGTAGAAAAAGGGGCTGCCAAAGCAAAATTTTGTGACAAAGGTGGGGGTCCAAAAAAGGGGCATTTTTGAATGAGTAATGATTGAGACTCAACTCCCACAAGACCCCCACAAAATTCCATAAGCCTGGACCATTCATGATATGGATCTCATACATACATGGAGGGTTAAGATCACTTTAAGAGTGCGGGGTTATCTCCAAAGGGCTCCCAAACATTTTCCTTTTGGAATTATGGTAGGGTTCAAATTAAAAGAAGTGGGATCAATTTTGGTGGTGTAGATCCAAAGTAATACTGAAATTGAAATTTAGGGATGGAGTGTTTTCAAAAATGAGTATCCAATAAATATATTTATATATTTATTTTTGTGTGCATTTAGAGGCTCTAAAGGAAGACTTGAGGAACTTCTATCACTATAAAAAAAAAATTAAGGTTTTAGAAATTAAAATTTAACGATAAAATTATTTTTTAGGAACAAAATAATTTTATTGCGAAAAATGTCGTTATTATACTTTTAGTAATAAAAATTGGACATGAGTAATGAATTATTATTCTTTTGAGATCAAATTTTTTGTCTCAAAAAATAAATCATTTTGAGATCAAATTATTTTGTCTCTAAAAGTCTATTTATTAGTGACATTTTCAAAATTTTGTCGCTAAAAACCTTGTTTTTGACTTTTTAAGATGACCTTTTAGTGACTATTCTTATGACGATGGAAATTAGTCTCTAAAAATCTTTTGTAATAAAATTTTTACTTTTAGATCCTAAAATATTTAGTCTCTAAAACTCATATATATTGTAGTATATTTTCACATTATTATTTTTTTCCGTTTGGATATTAATTATCAAATAAAAATTAATTATTCAAATATTTGAATAATTTATTTTTATTCAATAGTGACATTTGAATAAAAATAATAATGTAAATTGATAAATTTTATGGTGTAAAAATAGTAGCTCCCAATGCTTGGCCTTGTTATTCTATTTCTATGCAGCATAACATAACGTAGCTTTTTTAGGCCGATCCAAGCTCATGTTTAGTTCTCGTTTGGAAATAAGTTATTTTAATAATTTTTTAATTTTTTTAATTAAAATTTGAAGTAAAAAAAATTGATATATTTTAAAATAATTTTTTAATTTTTTATGAAAAAATATGTAAAAAATAAAAAAAAAATATTTTAATATAAATTATAAATTTTTGAATTTTTTAAATAATTTTTTTAAATTAAAAGTGTTACATATGAAATGATACCTTACCGAGTGAAGTACAATTTTGAAGCTCGGACGCTGGGCTAAGCCATGACGTCCACCGATGCAACATTTTCCCAAGAAAGTGACAGTTTGTAATCTTACACATTTGTCCTCATGAGAACACGGTATGGAAATGAAAATGAGCATTTTATTTTACAACAATGATTCATCTCCCCTTTTCCCCCCACCCTCTTTGACCCCCTCTCTCTCTCATTGGTTACTTTTTCTTTTTCTTTTTCTTTTTTTTCCTGCTCCTCCAATCACCCCCCGCCACGTGGCAAAGGGGGGGGTGAGGGGGTGACCCCCAAAAGGGGGTCCCAAGCATTATTCTTTATTTTATTATTGTTTGGGATTGATAGAAAACTACTTTAACAGATATAAATGAGAAGACGCCAACAGAATTTAAGGCGGTTTGGGTTAACACGTCTTCTTTGTTGAACGGTAATGATATATCCCACTAAAAGTAGTACTCTAAAGCATCATTAATGAGTTGGCAAGCATTTAAAAAAAAAAAAAAAATAAGACACAAGCAGTGGGCCTCATTCATTTCCACATCACTAATAATGCTTTTAGAGCACCAATCTAAAGCATTATTGCTTTGTTGAATTTAGAATCCAACCAATCGAAAAAATATCTTATAGATCTGCTCTATATTTTATCTCGTATGTACTCGTAATCTTATTTGTCATATAATCATTATTTCTTATTTTTTCCCAATATTTTATGCAAAGCAATCATCTATTCTGTCATGGACACATAACCACGTGATAGGACAAACCTATCCCATATCTTGTCTAACTGACATCGTCTCCTTTGGATTGTTTTAGACGGCCGGAGATATTTTGAAAATTTGTCTTTTTGTTTTTAAAATTGAAGGACACAACTCAAGGGTTTGTAGCATTGTGATAAGGCCTTGTGATTTTAAGTTGAGCAATGTTACATATCAGTAATTTATCACCACTAACTTCCATCACTGGTGAGGTGACAAGTGATGGAGCCCACCACTAATTAGTGGCAGTGGGTGGGACCCACTGCCCACATCATTAGAGCCACCACTAATTAGTGGTCTAGAGCATTTTTGTTTAAGTTTTAAGGTCACAAATTTAATATTTTTTTTTGGACCAAATTTTTTAGACGAAACACTGTTGATTAGGAGGTTGGATTTCAAGTTGTCTAGTTAGCACTTAGTGTGGGTTCAATACTCCCCGCTGTGCGAGTCCTGACTTAAGCGGAGCTTATCTTGGGAGGTTGGGACAAGTTCCCAAGTTATAGTCTCCTCACTCGGAACGGCTAACAGGATACCTTAGTGATCTCTGTAAGGGACACTACCTTAGACCTGCGAGAGGGTAAGGAATATTTCCTTATAACCAAAAAAAAAAAAAAAATTGAAGGACACGATGGTATAATTGGGAGTATAATCCATATGGGAACATCAACTTTAGACCAAAAAAAATAAAAAAAAATAAATAAATTTAATTATATATAAATTAGAGGGTTGTGAAAAATCTTCAAAAAATTATAAATCAATTCATTCTGTACGAAATCGTGTGGTTTGATTTAGTTTATGCAATACACGTTTGGTTTTGATTATTAAAAAAAAGGTGTAATGTATTATATAGATCAATCTATAATTTTATAAGAGAAAAATTTCATTTTTACCTTTATATTTTGCTTTGATGATCAATTAAACCCCAGACTTCTCCTAATTTCAATTTTATTTTCAAAATTTTTAAAATCGTATCAATTTACCAATTACTGTCACATTTAAAGAAAAAAATTTTAAAAAAATTACATTTTGACCTCACATTTCAAAACAATGATACAAACTCACCATTTCTTCCTTCCTCTCATCATTTCCTTACTTACGCAAATCCCTCTGCCACCATCCTCCTCAAAAGTGCAGGAAGAATAACACCAATAACACCTCCAAAACTGCCCATACTATTGGTGGAACACACCAGAATAAGACTACTACTCCAACCATGGAATCAAATCCACCAAATCCTTCTTCCTCACCCAGAGGCCTCACTCTCTTCATTCGATCATGGCTTCCTTTATTCACCACCCCTCTACGTGGTGTCATCCTTATGGTCCATGGCTATGACAATGACATCAATTAGACCTTCCAGTCCACCCTTATCTTCCTCGCCTAACATGGGTTCGCCTGCTTTGCCCTAAATCTCTAAGGCCATAACCAATCCAGCGGCCTCGAAGCTTTCGTCCCCAACGTCAATCTCGTCGTTGATGACTGTCTCAGTTTCTTCAAATTCATCACTACCCAAAGCCCCCAATTCCAAAGCCTCTTCAAATTCTTGTTCGAAGAGTCAATGGACGACATGATTTGTTTCTTGATCCATTTCAAAAACACTAGTTCCTTCAATGAAGCGATTCTAATAGCACCTGTGTGTAAAATCTCTGATGAAGTCAAACCCAGATGGCTGATTCCTAAAATTCTCACTTTTTTCACGAAATTTGCACCCATTTTGGTGATTGTTCCTACTGCTAATCTTATGTGACGCTCCAAATTGAGGACATTAAGGAATATATTAACAAAGGACATTAAGGAATATATTAACAAATAATTATAGAGTTTTTTTACAGTTACAAGTGTGGCGCACCAAGATTTACTCTAAGGATGAGTCATTAGTCAATAATCAAATAAGATATCAAGAAAGATCGGAGGAATCAATATAGCCTTCCTTTAAAGTCCAATCTTCTTAGATAACAAGACTACATTTTTGATACATCTTAACAAGGTATTAACACAAGATCCACATAAGTTGATGAAAAATAAGATAGGTTACAAAAGAGGTATATATATATATAAGTGTATGAGCGCAGAATAATCTTCTTGTATAATTCTGTTAATCAAGTTTGAGCTTCCTCCGAACTTCGTCACTTTATTCTCTGAAAACACAAACATGAGCTAGCTGGCGGGTGTGTGTCGGATACCTCTCCGATGCCTAAGTCAGCAAAATAGACAAATAGACAAAAGCTCTGTGTATTCGAGAATCAAAGTTGTGTTACCTCTACATAGGTTATGTTGTGAGCTTTTATAGGTTCCGCGTGGCACAATCCTAGTAGGACTCTCACTCCTCAAGGTAGAGTGCTCTTAGGAATCACATTCCTGAAAGATAATGCTTATCCTTCAACACCCCCCTCACTGCCTAAACCAAGTGAGATGGTTTTACCTCGGTTAGATGACAGTATGACCGAGTTAACACTAGCCTTTTGTCATATTTAATCCAGCGCCTTCACATGCAACATATAGCTCGGCTCTTGTTCATTTGTACCTCGGTTTTGTCTGTTGCGACCGGGCTAACTACGGCAAGCTTTGATCGAGCTAATAAGAGCAAGGTCCACCATCATAAGCCCAAATACCTCGATTCCAAATACTATGACCGAGCTAATTATCACCACTCCGACCGTGGTGACTGCAGCCATATTTGGACCGAGCTAATACTAGGGTCTACTCGTTTAAGCCCTTTTCACCACGGCCCATAGAACGGCCTATTACTACGCCTGGGCTTAGCTCAGCCTTAATGCTCATAAAAACTCCCTCTCAATTGCCCCTTAATTCCATCTGCGTAGCATGATTGGGATTATTTGTTACCAGCCAAGCTAAAACTTCAGAGCTTCAACCGAGCTAAATTGTCACCCGGGCTACCGATTTGTCCGGTCAAAAAATGTCTCTTCAGTCATGCTGTACATCTGAATCGCTTGCTATTCCATAGACACATGGCTGGCCCCTATTGGTTGAGTACAGATGTCAACGCCGCCCTCGTACTCCAAAATTTTTGAACAGTCCCGCATTTTCTTTGTCTTATACGAAAAACCCTAGCTTTTTGAACAAAACATACTACTATTCATCTTCTTTCTCTTTACCCTCTGAGCCTCCATTTTCACCACCACAGTCCTTGCAAAGCTCGTATTCTCCTTTCTATTCTTGCGGCTTTGATCTGCGTCCTCCTGTCTTCAAACTGTACGTAACTCAATCCCATTTCCTTTTTGTTTGTATAGTTTCTGCAGTATGTAGCATAATATTCGTATGTTTCTCAAAACACACTATTATAGCTTCCATTTTTCTGGGAACTAATCACTAAAAACCATGTAAAAGAACCACTGGATTCACGAACAATCTGAAAAACGACGCTCTTGATCCAAAATAAAACTTCAACCGAACTAGGAACTTGTTTGTATTTAGGTGTGAACCTAGCCAAACTAAATAACTCTTCTAATGACCGAACTAAAATTTCATGCCAAACCTTTAGTTTCAATCGGTCTAAGAACCTTATAATATGTTTCATTTAGCCGAGCTAAAGTCCTTCGCACCAACCAAACTAAGAACATATAGTATTACACGTAGCCGAGCTAGGCTTACACTTGTTGTGCCTTCGTACTTAGCATGGTCTAGCGATCTGTGTTTAACACTTTTTCTTTTCACTTTGCAGACTGACTTAGGTTGGCCAGGCACTCCTTTGAACGCTCAACCGCGATACTCAACATCATTTCAGCACCGAGCTAATTTATACATAATTTAAGTCCATATGGGCAAATATCGATTCCTAGTAAACTCACCAGGGGCTATTGCCGAATTCTGCAAGGACTACAACATCCCTGATGACGTCCACCTTTCACCAGCCGAGCTAGACACAACTCCATGGGGAAAACAGGGCTTCGTTCCTTTCACCGTCCTTTTCATTGTAGAAGCCGGACTCTGATTCCTTGTTCAACCACTCCTTTGTGAATTCTTAAGGCAGACTAGAATATGCCCAACCCAACTCAGCACCAATTCTTACAGAATAATAAATGGCATTGTCGAGCTAAATCGCCGGCTTGGCCTTAATCTCGGTTTAGCCGAGCTATTTCACCAATATTCACTAGGCTAGAACGAAGATGGCTGGGTGTACTATTTAAGAAAAAGACCCCACCGGAAGAAAATAATAAAAAACACTCCAAATAAAGACGTAAAAAACGACGACTTTTTCTGGGTTTCTGGTCACTTCGAGGACCAGGAAGCCCAAATACCAGGAGACCGTATTAATTGGAATAAAGGAGTAGTCGGTATATATATACCTCGGCTCAGTTTCGTGTGTTCTTTACTTTGTTTATAAGTTTTGCACCGCGCTAACCGTTGCCTTTTTCTTTATGCAGATTTGAACCAACTAAAGTCGCAGCACAGTTACCCAATCTAGATGCACTCCGCGCCGTGCTACGGTACCGCGATCGAGGTTGGGCCGAGCTACTCAATTTCGAACCGATATACAAATACAGTAGCAGGAGGAAGACTAGGGTGAAAGATTTCCTCCTGGAACCCTCACCAGAACCAGATCCAACACTACCTCAAATCAATTTGATCCCACTAACAGAAAAGAAATGGCTAAGAAGAGAGCTGTCAGAGCACTTATCACCGAAACAACGGCTTCAGTCGTAGGAGACCAGATCGAGGTACCACAAGCTGGCCAAACACATGAGGCCGTGGTAGCCCTTCCAACAGCCCGGGCCTCATCATCTCGGCCTAATAAGCGTGCTCGCACCTCCTCGACCGAGCCACGCCTTATTGATGAAGAAGACACCATGCTTTCCCAAAACATGCCACCGAGCCCGGAACCCGAGTGTTCTGACTGGGCTAGCCCTTCTGAATGGGCCCCAAAAATAATATACAAGAATCGGCCTGTTTCCAGCATCGATTCGGTGGTTGTAGACAAGGACCACTCGCTCGCTTTCAATCTCGCCAAAAGCGTGTGTCTGCCTGCCAACATGGAGCACCACGATCACTTTACCGAGCTGAAGGCCATCCGTTCGGCCACTAAGTCAATGGTGCTGGTAAGTGTTGCCCTAACTGCCATCCATTAGTCAGCAACTGTTTGCTCGGTTTTTGTTCATAACTGCTACCTCTTGTGTAGGCCATGCAAAAGAATCACATCGCTCACAAGCGAGTTTTGGAGCTTCGCAAGACAGCACGGCTGGCCGTGGCCGATGCCAACGCCAGGACAGCTGAGTTACAGAAAGCGAAGGAAAAAATGACCGGACTTGATTCTGAAGTCGCCCGACTCATCGAGCTGGTCAATTCGGCAGAGGTGGACAAGCAAAAGGCCTTGGCCGAGCTGAAAGACCACTATTTGCGTGAACTAGCTAAGATCGAGAAGAAAAAAGACGCCGAGATAGCCGAATTGGAGAAGAAGATGGAAGACGCGGAGGACCGTGGTTATAAGGAAAGTGAAGCCACATACGTCTTGCAGTGTGAAGCTACCAAAGACATTTTCTTCAAATGTGGGTGGAAGGCAGCCGCTCTAAAGCTCGGTCAAGGTGAAGAAACCGAAGTATTCCAGAGTCCTCTGCCTCACTTCATCCCGAGCTATATGGCAGAGTATGCCAACATCATCCAACAGAAGTTTCCACAAGAGGAGGAGGAGGAGGAAGAGTCCCCAGAGTCCAACAATGCCCCACCTCCTGCTAGAGATCAAGGTCACCATGCTGCTCAATCTACTCGGGTGGAGCCACTTGTGCCCAGCACGGTTGAAAACATGCCTATAACCGACCTTCCTGTTGGGACCGGGATGCCAAGTGGTGAGGCTAGGGTTGATCTTGATGCAGATTTGGATGATCTGTTTGCCTGATTTTTTCTTTTTCTGCCAAGTATTTGTAACCGGGCTAAAGTCCCACTTCTTGTAACTTTTGTTTTGAATCTTCGAATGAAATCTTCTTCTTTTTGTTTGGTTTATTCCATACCTTCATTTATTTTTCAACTATGATTTGCACGAAATGTAGCACTTTTCTACCTGAGATACTTATCTCGGTCTTGGAACCTTGTAATTTGTTTGGTCATGCCTGCCAACCTTTTCAGTCTAGATCTTTATCTTGGCTGAAGAGAGATAAATGTTGGTTATTCCTGCCAACCTCTTCAGCCTAGATCCTAATCTCGGCTGAAGAGAAATAAGTGTTGGTTTTTCCAGCCAACCTTTTCAGCCTTGATCTTGATCTCGGCTGAAGAGAAATAAGTATTGGTTTTTCCAGCCAACCTCTTCAGCCTTGATCCTGATCTTGGCTGAAGAGAAATAAGTGTTGGTTTTTCCAGCCAACCTCTTCAGCCTAGATCCTGATCTCGGCTGAAGAGAAATAAGTGTTGGTTCAAGTGTTGGTTTTTCTAGCCAACCTCTTTAGCCTTGATCCTGATCTCGGCTGAAGAGAAATAAGTGTTGGTTTTTCCAGCCAACCTTTTCAGCCTTGATCCTGATCTCGGCTGAAGAGAGCTCAAAGTTGGTTATTCCTGCCAACCTAGAGTGGAGTGTTTGGTTATTCCTGCCAACCTAGAGCAAAGTGTTGGTTATTCCGGCCAACTCTGCTTTCATTGCCCCTAGCTCACTAAAACAACTCTCATAGAAAAAAAGAATTGTGCTGAAAAGGAAACTACTTGTTTTATTGAAAAAAGAAAAAATTACAAGTATTTTAATGAAAAGCTAAAAATAAAATAGTTTGATATTGACAGTGTTCCATGGCCTGGGAATAGCCTTGCTATCTCTGTCTTTCAAGTGATATGCCCCTTTTCCTGCTAAGCCAACCACTTTGTATGGTCCTTCCCAATTAGGCCCTAACTTGCCATCTCCGGGGACCAGAGTGTTTCCCCTTACTTTGCGCAGCACCCAATCTCCAATCTTGAATTGCCACGGATGTACTATCTTGTTATATTTTCTAGATAACTCTTGCTGGTATGAGGTGATGTGAACCAGTGCTCTTTCTCTTCTTTCTTCTGCAAGGTCGAGTTCCAAGGCTATGGCTTCTCCATTTAAATCTGGGTCAAAATTTTCACTTCTAATAGTGGGAAGGCCAACTCCCAGTGGGATTACTACTTCCATGCCGTAGGCCAAGGAAAAAGGTGTTTTTCCTATTGACCGCCGATGTGTGGTACGGTAAGCCCATGAAACATGAGGAAGCTCCTCAGCCCACTTGCCTTTTGTTTTTTCCAGCCTTTTCTTCAATCCATCTAAGACGACTTTGTTTGATGCTTCCGCCTGGCTATTTGCTTGGGGGTATGCTGGTGTAGAATTGTAGAATTCTATCTTGTACTCCTCACAAAAGCCTCTAAAAATTGTCATCGAACTTAGTGCCGTTGTCAGATATTAGAGCCTTGGATATGCCGAACCGAGTGATGATATTCTGCCAAATGAACTTCTTTACATCTTTCTTTTTTATTGAGGCGAGTGCTTCTGCTTCCACCCATTTTGTAAAGTAGTCTGTTGCTACAAGAAAGAACTTTCTGTTGTCGGGTGCCATTGGAAGTGGTCCTACTATGTCCAAGCCCCACATTGCGAAGGGCCATGGGCTAGTTAATGGTAGAAGCTCTCTGGCTGGCTGATGTATTTGGTGTGCGAACTTTTGGCATTTCTCGCACCTCTTGACATACTTCTTCGAATCTGCTTGCATGTAAGGCCACCAATATCCTTGTGAAATTGCTCTGTAGGCCAAAGATCTTCTCCCTTGGTGGTTTCCACATACGCCTTCGTGTATCTCGAGCAAGAATGCCTCGATCTTGCTAGGATGGACACATTTCAAGTAAGGTCCTGTGAAGGATTTTTTGTACAAGGCCATTGATGGGGAGAGCCAAAATCGCTGTGACTTTTCTCTTATTTTGTTGGCCTCTTTCTTCTCTTTGGATAAGATGCCATATTTTAAGGATACTATAATGGGATCCATCCATGAAGGGCCTAGTTCGGCGCAACATACCTCAGCTACTTCGGGTTCTTCAATGCTTGGTCTTGGTAAAAATTTGATCAGTAATGGATGTAGGATGGATGTATTTGCCATCGAAGTAAAGCCTGCTAGTTCGTCTGCTCTACTGTTTTCTTCTCGGTCGATCTGCTCTATCTGCACTACTTCAAATTTCATGATCTCCCTTCTTACTAACTCTTGGTACTTAGCCATCCTCTCATCCTTTGCCTCGTAGTCGCCTGAAATTTTGTTTACTACTAGCTGAGAGTCACTGTAAACCATTAGTTCAGTGGCCTTCATGTAGAGTGCTGATTTTAGGCTAGCTAAAAGTGCTTCATACTCCACTTCGTTGTTTGATGTTGGGAAGCCAAGGTTGACTGCTTGTTCTACTATTAGGCCATCTGGTGAGATGAGGACTATGCCAAGTCCTGCACCGTGCCTGTTGGATGCTCTATCCACAAAGAGCTTTCACATCTCTCTAATGAATAGCTTCCAGTAAGTGGAGGGGTCGGATGAAGTCTTGGGGTCATGCGTGTTGCTAATGTTTTTTTTCAGGTCCATGTCTGCTGTCGGGATTTGCTCTTCACTATCCGACTGTCTCAAGTTTTTACTTGTTGATGAGTCCTCACTGGGAATGGCCTGGTTTATTCCTTCCTTCTGATCTTCACGCCTATGTGGCTTGCAATGTGGCTGGGTAACCTGTATCAGGGGTTGCGCATTTCCTGCGGCACTTTCCGTCTCCATTTTGGTTGTACCAGTTAAGTCAACTGGGCAAATGTGATGACTTCCTGGTGTGAACTTTGCCACAAAGTCTGCCAAAGCTTGGGCTTTTATTGCGGTTCTGGGTTGAAACTTGATATTAAGCTGTCCCAATTCCACCGCCCATTTCAAGATTCGCTCAGAAAAGTTCGCCCTTTCAAACAAAGCTTTTAAGGGAAAAGCTGTTAGGACGATTATAGTGTGGGCGTGGAAGTAATGCGACAGCTTCCTTGAGGCCATCATCAAGGCTAAGGCCAGTTTTTCCAATGGTAGGTACCTGGTTTCTGCATCCAGTAAAGTTTTGCTAACATAAAAGATGGGCAGGTGTTGGATTCCTTCCGCTTTGACCAACACTGCGCTGATTGCGTGTTGTGAAACTGCTAGGTACAAAAAGAGTTCTTCTCCAAGCACTAGGGTTACTAGTAACGGTGGAGAAGACATGTACTCTTTCAAGCTTTTTAGGGTGCGGTCGCATTCTTCATCCCACTCAAACTTGGCTTTTAATGCTTGGAAGAATGGTCGACATCTATTTGACAACCGACTTATGAATCGGTTGAGTGCAGCAGCTAGGCCAGTGAGATGTTGCATCTCTTTTACTATGTTGGGCCTCTCTAGATCCTAGATTGCTTTGATCTGAGAAGGGTCTACTTCTATACCTTGGTTGGTCACTAAGAAGCCTAGGAATTTGCCTGATCCCACGCCGAACGCACACTTGGATGCATTTAGGTGCAACTTGTTCTTCTTCAGAATTTAGAACATTTCACCTAGGTCCTTGAGATGGTGCTTCTCATCCTTGCTTTTAACTACCATGTCATCTATGCAAGTCTCCATTGTTCTGCCTAACAATAGTTCAAACATCTTGGTGACCATCCGTTGGAATGTTGCCCCTGCTTTTTTTAGGCCAAAGGGCATGACCTTGTAATAATACAATCCTCTAGGTGTTGTAAAGGATGTGACCTCCTGATCTAGTTCATATATAGCGATCTGATGGTAACCTCTGTACACATCAAGGAAGTTAAGTCGATTGTGTCCTGCCGTCAGGTCTACCTATTGGTCTATCCGTGGTAGGGGAAAACTGTCATTTGGCCATGCTTTGTTGATTATTTTGTAGTCCACACAGACACACCATTTTCCGTTCTTCTTTGGCATTACTGCGGTATTGGAGATCCACCTGGGATAGTGCACTTCTCTGATAGCTCCTGCCTCCAACAAGTTTCCCACTTCTTCCGCCACTATCTCGGCATGGTGGAGTGCCGATCTGCAAGTGCGCTGTATAACTGGTCTGGCAGTTGGGTGGACGTTCAGTTGGTGACAGATGAAGTTTGGGTCAATGCCAGGCATATCATAAGGTGTCCAGGCAAACACTTCGATGTTAGAGTTTAAGAATTCCATGACCTCTATTCTCTCAGTGCTGGACAAAGACGAGCAGAGCAAAAAGAACTTTTCTGGGTCTTTTTCATCTATCCTTACCTGTACCAAGTCTTCCACTGCCTTCTGTTCAGCTGCCTTGCCAACATCCGCAAATAGTTCATTGCTCTCAAGCTCTTCCACCATCTGTACATACCCTTTGGCAGCGTGGCTGCCATTTACAGTGCCGAAGCACTGTTTGGACATAATTTGGTCTCCAAAGACCTCTTCAATTACTCCGGCTTCGTTGGGGAACCGCAATACTTGATGGTAGGTTGACGCTACCGAACGCATGGCGTGCAACCATGTCCTCCCCAAGATTATGTTGTAAGTGGAAGGGAATTTTAATACCCAAAATTCCACCTGTTTCATCATGGTTCCTGCCCTGACTGGGAGGATTATCTTGCCAACTGGCCACTCTGGCATTGAGTTGAATCCGATTAGGGGAGAAGAAGAGTTCTGCAAAAGGGCCACAATTCAAAATTTTCTATCCACCCGGGAAATACGAAAATGTACCAAGACCTGAAACTGAATTTCTGGTGGCCAGAAATGAAGAAAGAAATTGCTGATTTTGCATCAAAATGTCTTCATTGCCAACAAGTCAAAGCCGAACATCAACGACCCGCAGGCTTACTGCAGCCCTTACCGATACCGGAGTAGAAATGGGAACATATTACCATGGATTTCATCGTAGGATTGCCTCACTTTAGTAAAGGTATGGACTCAATTTGGGTTATTGTTGATAGACTGACTAAATCTGCTCACTTCTTACCTGTCAAAACAATCTATAATGCGGACAAATTGGCTGTGATTTATATTGATGAGATTGTAAGACTGCATGGAGTGCCTGTGTCCATTGTTTCTGACAGAGATTCGAAGTTTACATCGAGGTTTTGGCAAAGCCTACAGACTGCATTGGGTACTGAACTGAGATTGAGTAGTGCCTATCATCCACAGACAGATGGCCAGTAAAAAAGGACCATCTAGACTCTGGAGGATTTATTGAGAATGTGTGTCCTTGATTTTCAGGGGAGCTGGGAAAGCCATTTGCCCTTAGCTGAATTCGCCTACAACAACAGCTATCACTCAAGTATTGGTATGGCGCCTTTCGAGGCATTGTATGGCAGAAAATGTAGATCTCCGATTTGCTGGGCAGAAGTTGGAGATGAGCCTTTGCTTGGGCCCGAGATTGTATATGAAACAACTGAGAAAGTGAAACTGATACAACAGAGACTGAAAACTGCACAGAGCAGACAGAAGAGTTATGCTGATGTTAGAAGACGAGACAGAGAGTATGAAGTGGGTGATCACGTTTTTGTGAAAGTGACACCGATGAAAGGCCAGACTCGTTTTGGAGTCAAAGGCAAGTTAGCGCCAAGATATGTTGGACCGTATGAGATTATCGAGAAAATCAATCCGGTGGCGTATCAAGTTGTGCTTTCTCCTGAAATGGAGCATATGCACAACGTCTTCCACATCTCTATGTTGAGGGACTACCTCCGGGATCCTTTCCACGTAATAGAGCTGACTCGTGTAGTGCTGAGTGACGACTACACTTACGAGGAACAGCCTATTCAGATTGTGAACAGACGGATCCAGGAGTTGAGAAACAAAGAGATTCCATTAGTGAAAGTCGACTGGCAAAACCATGGTGGCGTGTATGCCACTTGGGAAAGAGAAGATGACATGGCTAAAAGATATCCTGAACTGTTCCCACTGAATCCTGTTTTCTTCCAAACTGAAGGTAACTCGAGTTTAGAGGACTAAACTCTTTTTAAGGAGGGGAGACTGTAATAACCCTCGCCACTATTTACCGATTAATCACTGATCACTGATTGATTACCGATTACTGCTAAACTGAGATTGATTTTGACTGACAACTGAAGTAATTAAAATACTAAACTGACCGACTGAAAACTGAAACCGAATTGATTAAGTATATCCGTTCGAATTGCATTCTATTTGTTTGACTGTTTGATTATCTGTTCATGTTTTATGTTTAAATTGTTGAATTGAAGGCCTTATCGGCGGCCAAATCAGAAATTGATTGATGTTTTAGGATCGTTGGAATTTATGTGAATTTATGGTATAATTATCTGAAAATTGATTAGGTATGATTGAATTAGATTTAAATAAGTTAAACACATAAGTTGGCCTTATTCACATTTTTGCCACACTAGTAGCCCACTATCTAATACACAATTTGAGCTTTATTCTACATTCATCACAACATCTCTTCAGCCATATTTTGAGTGTTCAACCGACCAAGGAAGAGAGTGAGAGAGAGAGAGAGAGTTGTTCTTGTAAATTTGGCCTGAAACCTTGATGAATTACTTGGTGATTGAAGTGCAGATTGCTAATTAAGCTACCTCGCCTTGTAATTGAAGCTCTAGGTAAGGAATTCAACCCTCTAATTGTGAGTTTAAGCTAATTCTTGCATGGTCCATGTCAAATTGTAGAGCTAAGTCATGTTTTAATTCATACATGTCGAATTATAGCTTAATTCTTGCATGCATGGTTGTGTTGTTGACCCTTGAGTTGATTTCATGGCGAATTGTCACATGCATGTCCATGTTTTAAGAGTAGTCCATGTTTTCATCTTGTTTTGAAAAGAGTTGGTTCATTAGAACATCAAATTGGAGCTTTGAATTGGTTTGAATTCATGCATGTTTGCATGTTCTTCATGTTCATGAAAATTGAGTTTGAATTAAACACCCTTGGGCTTTGATTTCTCAAATTGAGCTTTGAATCATGTTATTCTATGTGTTTACAAGTGTTTTCCAGGTTTTCAGCCCAAGAGGATCGATTTTAATGCATTTAAACTTCAGTTTGAGCTTGGAACTCAAATCTGGGAAATCCAGATTTTGGGATCCCGCTTGAGCGGGGAAAGTGGCGCTCGAGCAGGGAATCCGAGCTCCCAGCATCTCTTACTATTTTACAGTCCGCTCGAGCGGCGGATTGGACGCTCGAGCGGAGGCATGTGTCTCACGCTCGAGCGGGCGTCGAGCGTCCGTCGAGCGGGGATTTCGCATATCCAGTACTTTTACAGTACGCTCGAGCGGGTAAGTTGTCGCTCGAGCGTGTACCTTTGTTGCATGTCCGCTCGAGCGGGGAAACCTGCGCTCGAGTGGGACTCTGTTTTTCTGAAAATTCTGAAGCTGTTTTCTGATCACATCTTTGCATCCTCATCCCATTCTAGGTATTCTTAGGCCTAGTTTAAGACATCTTGATGAGGATATAGATGTAGAACACACCGGGGCAAATTAGGGGTTAAGTTATTGTCTTTCCCAACTGTATAGCTTAATGTGTGTTCAATCTGTTCACTATGTAGGGTTGGAGACTGGAGATGCTCTAGCTTATTGTAGCCCAGAACTCTGTGAGTAACAACTGTGTAAAGATATGTTCAAAATGATTATCTTCTGAACAATTAAACTGTACTGCTTTCTAAACTGATACTGTTAATTGAATGAATGTATGTCCTATGTTCTGAACTGTATTGTGGCATCCTTAGCAACTACTGTTACTGACTGTTACTGTTACAGAGATCTCTGTCGGTTCCCTTGTTGGAACCACTACTATTTACTGATTGATGGCCATCATTTACTGTTCGGTCTTTTATGACCTACTGTTTACTGTACTGTTATGCTAATGGATGTACCACATATGACTGAATGACTGATATACTGAATCAATGAACTATTTTCATTACTGTAAGGACATTCATTCTTAACCTCTTTACGCATTATGTTATTCACTGGGCTTTAGCTCACTGTTATTATATATATGTAGGTGTTCAGGCACCAGACCGCAGCTAGAAGCGTCGGGGGAATCCCTGTTTTGTCAAGCCCACCACTGTGCCTCACTGCGAGGTTCCGAGCCTGCCAAGCTAAGGCTTTGGGGTGTTTTAGTTCCCCCCCCCTCTATTCTGTTTTGTAATCTGTATAGACTGTACTGTACTGTTTAATAGGGATTAAGTCCCTGTTCTGAATGTCTGTATATGTTGTACAAACTGTTCTGCACCGTATACACACATGTATGAAAAATCTTTTTGCATACAAACTGTCACAGCTCATTGGACATTGTTTATTTACTGTATTGGCTTCCGCCAGGCCCCTGTACTTTGTTTTACTGTATTACTGTTAAGTAGGCCTTCGGTAATCTCGGATTATTGGTCGGTTATGGTGCTAAACCTATAGGGGCGGGTTTGGGTCGTGACAGCTGGCCATCGGACGAAAGGTTCATTGCGTATCTCACTGAGAATTCGGTAGATTGGTTTTTTGAACACTGTGGTAATGGTAGTGCGGACTCTTAACCTCCTTTTGTCTGGGTCCTTTCTGTTTGGCCCGCCTGCCTCGCCTATTCTTGTTAGGTTGCTCTACCGTGTTGACTTTTGTTGTGGTCTTTTATCTAGCATTGCTGTTGTGCCAGATTTTGCTTTAGCACGGGCGCTATCTTTCTCTACGTGAATATGTTGGTGCACTCTCTCCATTAAGGCCTCCATTGTGAGGGGTGCCGTCATAGTAATTGAGTCCCTCAATTTGTTATCGACTGGTAGGCCCCGCTTGTATTGTGCAATGGCGAGATTTGTAGGGCAATCCCCAATCTGGTTGAAGGTTTCCCAGTTGCGACTGTTGTAGGTCCTCAACGTCTCCTTGTCGCCCATGTCAATGGAGAGTAGCTGATTGATCTCCACTGGTGTCTTGGTTTTCATTCTGAATCTAGTCACGAACGCCTCTGCCAATTGTGCCCAGGAGGTGATGTTGCCTTATGGTAGCCTTTCGAACTAGGTTAGACCTAGGTCGCCGAGGCTGGATGGAAATAGGATGCACATTAAAGCCTCGTTTCGCCGGTATACTGCCATAACCTGGCGAAAGTGGCTTAAGTCCATGTAGGGGTCTGTCTTTCCCTTATAAGTGGTGAATTTGGGCTGGTGGAAGCCTAAAGGTAGTGGCGCGTTCTTAATTGCCGGAACGAATGGCGAGCTCTGTAACCTTGCTAATACTTTGTCTGCTGGTTCGTAAGCAAGGCGTGACATTGGCATTCCTACCTCGACGCTACCATGCGTCCAAGGGGCTAACCGCTGAAGGGCTGAAACTCTGCGCGGGTCGCGAGCCCTAGTGTCCTCTTTCCATCGAGCCCTTTCTTTAAGCATCATTCGCAAGTCAAATGATCTAGGCAACTCCGTGTGCCTAGATGACGTCTGGTGCGTGTGCGAGGGCCGATAGGTGCTTCCCTCCGTACACGACCTCTCAGTTCTCGTTCTCTTAGACCTGGAGTAATGAGTCCTAGAAGTCCGCGATTGAGTGTCGCCTATTCTAAGACTCCTACTTTTTGCTTACGATGGTGTGGTATGCCTACCACGATCTTCCGAGTGGCGAGGGGGCGTGTTGCCTTTGCGCCCCTCTCTTGTCGCCACCCCTTTTCCTTTCATCTGGCACTTCATTGACTCCATGTCTACTGCCATCCTCCTTATTAACTCGTCCTGCTCCTTCACGCGATCCTCTAGAACTTGAGGGTCCATCCTCCGCCTCTGTCTTTCAGGACTTTATGAGCGACGGGGGCTACCAGCTCGCCTCCCCCTTGCATCCCTCCGGGGGTTCTGTCGCTGGGGTTCTAAATCCTCCATGGGAGGGGTTTGCCCATCAATAGCTGATTGCGGCAAGTCTTCATTGTGCGCCATTGCTTCCAACTATAGAGGAAAACTCGATCAAGAGGTTTTGTTCTTTCTAGACTTCCCACAGACGGCGCCAATTATATGAGCGCAGAATAATCTTCTCGTATAATCCTGTTGATCAAGTTTGAGCTTTCTCCGAACTTCGTCGCTTTACTCCCTGAAAACACAAACGTGAGCTAGCCGACGGGTATGTGCCGGATACATCTCCGATGCCTAAGTCAGCAAAATAGACAAATAGACAAAAGCTCTGTGTATTCGAGAATCAAAGTTGTGTTACCTCTACATAGGTTATGTTGTGAGCTTTTATAGGTTCCGCGTGGCACAATCCTAGTAAGACTCTCACTCCTCAAGGTAGAGTGCTCTTAGGAATCACATTCCTGAAAGATAATGCTTATCCTTCAACACCCCTCTCACTGCCTAAACCAAGTGAGATGGTTTTACCTCGGTTAGATGACAGTATGATCTAGCTAACACTAGCCCTTTGTCATACTTAATCCAACGCCTTCACATGCAACACATAGCTCGGCTCTTGTTCATTTGTACCTCGGTTTTGTCTGTTGAGACCGGGTTGACTACAGCAAGCTTTGACTGAGCTAACAAGAGCAAGGTCCATCATCAGAAGCCCAAATACCTCAGATCCAAATACTATGATCGAGCTAATTATCACCACTTCGACCGTGGTGACTGCAACCATATTTGGACCGAGCTAATACTAAGGTCCACTCGCTTAAGCCTTTTCACCACGGCCCATAGAACGGCCTATTACTACACCTGGGCTTAGCTCAGCCTTAATGCTCATAAAAACTCCCTCTCAATAAGTAAAATAATTATTACAAGATCACGTCTTAATACAACAAGAGTCTTAACATTTATCATCCCAAAATATGGTTACAAAAGGAATTTAACCAAACTAATTTCTAATTCTTATAGGGTAGTCATACATCTTCAAATGTTTCAGATTCGTCTTCGACTGACTAATAGTCTTCAATAGTTGGCATGAAATGCTATGAGCTTTGAATGCTCAGTAAATGCACATACACCCCGCCATTTTTTTTCCAATCCAATACACAATCACAAAATAATAAGTAATGAAGCATAACATTCAAGTAAACAAGCAAATAGTTACAAAGTTAGATGTTAGTAATCTAGAAATCCCCTAAAGAGATTTGTAACGCCCCAAAATAATAACAACCTATGTTTTGATGTTCAATAGAAAAGTAGAAACTTGCGAAATATTAACCTTCCATTGATATTCTTTTATCGTACAAAAGATGACATATGCAAGTATACATTCATAAATCCTAGATCCTGAATCTATAGCATATGATATGTGTGAGTGAAATGGAACAAAAGAAAGTAAAAATAAGTTAATGTCTTATTGGCTACATCTTTCCAAGTCTATGCTTGGGAACAACAAAATGAGTTAAACTCTCTCTATATAAAACCCAAGACTTGTACAACAAATATTTACACAAAAGAAACAAAAGAAGCTTTCGGCTCCAAAGTCCTCCCAATCTACGTCTTTGGTGGAGGCATATCATCAGTACCTGAAAATTGTTTTCCACGTAGGATGAGCTAAAGCCCAGTAGAGATACTAAAACACAACGAATGAAGCTTAACAAAGTCATATGGTGAATGCACATGCATGCCATTTATCAAAACATTATGCTTTCTTTTTCAAAATAATGTAATGCCTCAATTATAAGTATGTCAATTCATAAAACAATACTTTTTAAATAAGAAAATAGGGCAGTGGATACAAAACACTGGAAATCTCTAGGTACGTGTCTGCCGGTAGGCTATACAAGCACTACCAATGTCATTTTATTGGTACTAATCGGAAGGATCAGCACCTAACCACTTGGGTTTCTGGACTTTCACCAAGGACACATAGGCTAACGTAACAATCGCAACCATACATCCTAACTAGATTCACCAAAGTATACTCCCATTTTTCTCAAAAAAATACATTTTCAATTTTTAAGTATGAAATAATGCTTAATGCAAAATGTATAAGTACTTAGTTTCAATTAATCTAATCTTCATACAATTTCTACAACAATCAAAACTATCTTCCACCGATAGCCCAAAATAGATATTTCTACTCAACAGATAATTTCCAATAAGTATAATCTCATAAATCTCAAAATGGAAGTGATAACACATATCCAACTCTATTCTTATCATCAACAGATATATTCATTTTATCTTTTAACAAATCTAACATCAGTCATTCTTCTTTCATAAATCAAACATCAATGATTTTCAAATCACACATCCTTTACTTTCAAAAACATGTTTAAAGAAAGGAATTTCAAACATTTCAACATAACTCAACAATATTTATACTTACACAACCTTTCTCAAGAACCATTTGAAAACTTCTCTTTTACATTTCAAAATCCAAACCCTAAATCAAAATCCTCATCTCCCAAACCACAATACTTGACAAGGAGCACATAACTAAATTAAGAATCATACTAGAAGGTTGAAGAAATCCCTACTTCAAGTTTGGATGGAGAAGAGAGCAAGCCCTAACTTAAGACGGAGTCAAAATAGAAGTTTTCACCGATTAAAATGTTGTCCTTAATGAGCTCTACCTTTTTCTCCCAAGCACAAGAGCGGTGAGATTAACAGATTTGGGTGTATTTGTGGTGTTTAGGCAAGAACTAAAGAGAGAGATAGAGAGAATGAAAAAGTGACTAAAAATTGCTTTTCCTCGATCTAATACATGCATAGATCGCTTGAGTGACCAAAACACCGCTGAAGTGTGAGACACAAAAAGTAAGACCGCTCGAGCGCATAATGACCCCTTTCCAAAAATTTTGCAGACTGCAGAAGATTGCTCAAGCGCAGGAAAAACCGCTCGAGCAAAGATCACCCTACTCCTAGTAGTTTTACAGACTTGCAAAAATACTAAGAGAACTCAAAGACCGCTCAAGCAAACCTGAAGAAAAAAAAAACATGATTTCCTTTGAAAAATGAACTACCAACCTGTTCACAACGCAACCAACAACTCCAAACTTAACAATAATAAGATAAGAAGGAGTATAAATAATAATAAAGAGTATTGATTCTCGGATCCAAAAACATGAAAGGGTCAGGTCTAACCCAAGCCGTTATAAGATTTCATCCTCCAAATCACAAGAATTGGACTCGGATTATTTGGTATGCTCCCTCTTTTGCAGCTTTATAGATCTTACCTTAGATTCCTACAACGGTTATGTACTGTGTAGCACCAATTGAGGATCTCAAAAGAGATGGTAAAAATAAGGGTCTTGCCTATAACCTCCTCTAACCTTATTTGGTATAAATACCTGGGGTCCAAATACAACCGGTCCATTAAGGGTTCCAAACAGCCATTTGCGCATGACTTAATATTCAATTAGGGAACACTCCTATTCATCCATACTTGAAATTAACACATTATCATCTCATCATTATTCAAGTGATCAAAAACCCAATATCCCCTATTTAGTTTTTCTTTGAGTTAGATGTTTTAAGTTAGGGTTAGAACACACTATTGAGACAACAATTTCTATACAAGTATGAGCATCATCAAAGTACCATGGTAAACAAATATAGGCACAACAATGTACATATCATATTAAGGCCCAAACAAGAGATAAAAAGCACATTCATGGAATTAAAAACATGAAATCATCAACAAACATAAATTTTCAGATTAGATACACTTTAAAGATCACAATCTAAAAGATATTTTCAAATTTTTCTTGAACTCGGCCTTTCCATGGTTTGTAAAGAATTTTATCTAGTTTCTACATCATCTTTCAAAAATGGGATAGCTTTCCTAGATTTTTAGTTATTAAAAAAATACTTCAGCGTCCAGATTTGTTGACTATTACGAAAATTGGATTTTCTCTTAAACCACTCATTCTTTTTTGAATTTTTTATATAAAAATTAGGTCAAGAGGATTTTTTTGTATTTTTCTAGATTTTTTGAAAGTGGGATGAAAATACTGGTCTTTTTTTGCACAAAGTTTGAAATAAGAAGAGTAATAGAAAAAGAGGGAAACTATGAGAGTTTTTCACTTCTCTTATGATGAAAACATGCTAAATAGTATATAAATAACTCAAATTTTTAGAATGAAGGTATGTCTTTGGAAATAATGAGAGAATTGGATAGAAAAAGATATCATTGTTTCATTTTAAGGAAGAACTCATGCAAGGTGACAACCAATGCTCAACTCTTCTTATTTAAACACATGAACACCATATATACATATCTGAAAATAATATCATGTATTTGAACGAGAAAATAAAAGAGAGAGTTGTGTTGTAGCTTACTCTCTTGCCTAGGATTGCTAGAGTTGGACAAGGCTTCCTCTCATTTTCTTCCTTCCTTCTCCCAAGCTCACACCTTGCACTCCTCTCTCCTTACCAGCTCTATGTGTGTGTAAAAAATGCTAGGTGGATGGTTGTATTTATAGAAAAAAAAAGAGTGATGAAAAGTCTAAAGTGCCTTGGTTGGAATTCAATAGAATGGAATTGGATTTTGTTGAATGATAATGGAATGGAGGGTGATTAAGAGTAATGTTTTGAAAATCTGACTGGTGAGTGAATCGAAAAAGGGACTGGGAGGACGGGTTATCGATTCAACTATTAGGTCGAAGCGATCGAATCGTGACTTCATAATTACATCATAAATATATTTAAAAATATAAGTATAAAAAAATTAATTAAATTCAAAAAAATAATAGAATTTTCAAAATATTTGCAAGATGAGTATACATATATTTATTTTTGCAAGATGAGTGCTAGAATATAATCAAAAAATTAGTTCACCAAACCATTAACTAATAACTATGAAATCAGAAATTTATTACAAAAATTCTTTATGAATTTTTTAAAATATTTAGTGGTATTACAATCCCATCATTGACTTTTCTTTGCCTCTATGCTTTTTGTTTTGTTTGGACATGATAATGACTATTAAAATAAGCATTAAGTAGCTTAAGAAACCGAGCATCAAAAAAGGAAAGCAAGAGACAGAAATAGAACAACAGATAAGGGAAGAGAAAGATAAAGAATTACTGAAACGAAATAGCCCAGAAAAACAACTTGGCAGTGTAGAGAAACAGAGAAGCAGAGTTCAAAATCTTCACCAGAATTGTGTCCTCTGCTCGCCAGAATCTAGTTACTAGATAGAGAGTGAAAAAGGCCGATCGACACCCAGAAGAGAGAGAGAGAGAGAGAGAGAAGCCAAAAACCTTCCTCCTATTTTGGCACAAATCTGTGTATGTAGCCCTAACATTTGGGATTTTTTAAGAGATTTTATGTGTTCAACAAAATCAGCTAGTTCTTAAAACCTAATTTGGGTTGCCTAGTTTGACAGTTGAACTGGCGGTTCTTCCGATTCTTTCATTTTACATTGGTTTTGAGCTATGTTCGGGTTTAGAGGGTTTTTCGGACTAGAACAAGGTCCGATCACCAGTCCAACCAGTTTGACCGGCTAGGTCGGGTTTTTAAACATTGATTAAGTATGATTTAAATCATGATTTAGTTATAGGTTAATTTGATTGGAACTAGATTGATTGTTAGTACAAACATGTTTCCATAATTTTTGATTGAAGTCAAATTTTCTTCCTTAAATCCATGAAATTTGTTCCAAAGTACATCACAAATCTCCTAGGAAGGGTGGTTGGCGATGTGCTTCAATTGATTTGGGTTTTTATCATTTTTTGTACATTTAATATATGAATATATATATAAATATATTTATATGTGTAACAACAATATTATAATGGACTGTACTTATATATATATATATATAAAGTAATGGATTTGAGGCTAATGTGCAATATTAATAAAGTATGAGGGCATGGACTAAATTTATTAATTAAAATACCTATTTCAAGTATAGAATTTCATTAAAATAGTGATAGGAAAAACAATTCGGCTTGCTTTACTTCTTTTTGAATTAAAAGGTGAATAATTGAACGAAAATAATGAAAACTGAAAACTAGGGTTTAGAGTGATTAATCTATAATTAGAGAGTTGAATAATTAATATTAGAATGTTAGAAATTATTACTAAGTTACCAAGATCAATTAGGGTTTGTACAGGTTCATCCGTAACATGTTTTCGATTTTAGGGTTAAAATTGTGAATAAACGAGGAATCGAAGGTTTTTATTGAAATAATCCGAAGATAAGGGCCTTATAGGAATTACAAAAGTTTGGGGTCTCATAGGACAAGTCAATGAAGGCCTATGAGGTATAATGGGAAACCCAGATTGGGAATTGTGAAGGAGTTTCTGAGAGTTATTGATTATGTGAGTAAACATTTGTGTGATGTGAGCGTTTAATTCATTGTCATTTATGGTAGTGCAGATGTTGTGAATGATCCAGATGTGAGCAGAGAATTGTATGAGCAAGCCAAGAGTAAGGACAAGACTTTGAAGATCCATGATGGGATGATGCATTCTTTATTGTTCGGAGAAATTGATGAGAATATTGAGATTGTTTGGAGTGATATATTATAATGGTTAAATGATCAATGCAAATGAATGATCAATGTGAATGAATGAATGGCTTGGGATTTGGGTTTTGTGTTTTGGATTTGAAATGTTTGGAGAACAATATATGAATTGAAATAAATTGATGTATTGTAACGCCCCCAAAATAATCCAATATGAAATAGATATATCAACTAACATCCATTAAAGAGTAAGAGCAATTCTCCAATTTTTACATCATTAATCAATAAGGTTTATACAAAATAATCTCACATGCGAATTATACATTCAGTGGTGTAGGACATATGAATCTATAGCATGTAGAACATCCAATCCCAAAAGTAAATAAATTGCCCTCAAGGGCTTACATATTCCAAGGCTTAAGCTCGGTTACACAATGATGGTCTCTCGGACCCATACATGAATAGCCTTTGGCTTACAAAAAAAATTACAATCACAACAAAAAGAGTCTTGCACTCTCAAAAGCATACTACTACACCCTAGTTTGGTGGGTTCACCACATCCTTTCCTGCACCAAAATCCCATAGGGGGTGAGCACAAAGCCCAGTTGGAAATTCTTAACAAAGTATATACATTTATGCAATTCCCATGAAATGAAAGTGCTCATGCCATGCGATGCCATTAAAAGGAAAATCATGTCTCTTTTCTTTTGGAAATCGTCATGTACCATAAAAATATGGAAGTTCCAACAGTTCAAAACGTTTTATATCAAATTCACATGCGGTAAATACGACTCAGATAATCCCTAGGTTGGCGTCTGCAAGTAGGCATAACAAGCTATACCATAACCCCACTTTACCGGTAGCTAACCGGAAGGCATGTGGGACCTACTCCGTGCGTGTTTTCGGTCTTTCACCCTAGACACTCAGGCCAACTTAATCAATGTCATCTATACCCCTTATCCGGACTTACCAATGTATTTACCCCAAACAATTCAATAAATTCTCATTTTCACAAACATCTCTTTTCAATATGAGCTTTCAATTTCTTTTTCAAGGATTTACAATGATCAACAGAAATTAAATGCCAATCCAACAACTATCAATGCAATGCACATCTTTCTAATTCTCGACATTTTCTATACACTATCCCATTAGTAGTTGTAATTTCCACTTCGCATTCCAATTGTAAGATTCACAAGATGACCATGCATCCATTTAGTTTCATCAAGAATAACTACATTTTAACAACACTAAATAAAATAACTATTCCACATATTCTCTACCATTTCTCCTTCATCAACATTGTTAAGAAAGTTCCCTTTCTTCATCACATTTGTCACACAAGAAAACAATAATAATATTGGTGGTAATAATGTTTCATGGATCCTCAACATATTCTTCAACCCCAAATTCTAGGGTTTTTCTCCAAAATCAACATTTTCCCATCTTTTGAAAAGGTCTCTCCCCAAAACATCACCTCCCTTACCATGTGATTTTAAACCCTCAACAAAATAGTTTAGAGAGAGAGAGAGAGAGAGAGAGAGAGAGATTTAACCCACTTTTAAAACCCCCACCATTCATGAGACAAAACTAAACTTTCGATATCATTAAAGAAACTATTAAATCAACAAAATCTAGCATAAATGTATATATAACTCAAAGAAAATCTCCCTACCTCAAGCTTGTTGATGAAAGATGAGATGAAAACCCTAAAAAAATGAAGGTGTTGAAATAAGATCTCCACCACTCTAAAGGTAGCCCTGGGTTAGCTCTTCAAGCATTGAGAAGAATTTGGTTCAAAATCCCAATGGATTGAGAAGGATCAATTGTTTGATGTTCTAGATGAGGGTTTTTAGAGAGAAGGGAGAGAATATGATATTTTTTGAGAGAGAGACATAAGAGAAATATGAGATATTCCTAGCCAAAAAGAGAAAAATAAACAGAGCTGTCGGATTTGGGCTTTTCCTGCACGTGCGGAGCCCACTCCTGTATGTACAGCCCTCAACCCCACACATGCTGCACCTTCCCGCACCTCCTTCTCACACCTACATTTATTCCAGTATGCACCCTTAGCCTCCCCGGTTTCCCGCACGTGCGGCCTGGCCTCCCGTACGTGCGGCTCCCATCCCATACGTGCGACCAATACCCCCGCACGTGCGGCCCTGCTTCTCAGCTCGGAATTTTTCAGTTAGGTTCGCAGCCCCTTCGGATCCAATCTCGTACCTTTCGGAACAAATGAAATTTCAGAAAGGAAACAAATAAGAACGAGACTTTTAATAAGAATTTTCAAAAATACGAATCCACACAACTAAGGAAAAGTGAGGCGATTCACGAACCCGGTCATCACATGTATAGTTTCATCAAAGATATGTTCTTGATTTCCATACATAGTTGACATTGTAGATAAAGTATTTGACAGAAAAAAGGGTGAGTTTGCATATTTGTTTTGAAATTTGGGGTCGAAATGTAATTTTTAAACTTTTTCTATTTAAATGTGACGGTAGGGGGCAAATTGATATGATTTCAAAAATTTTGGGAGTAAAATTGAAATTATTCAAAGTCTGGGGGTGTAACTGATCATTGAGACAAAGTATAAGGGTAAAAATGAAATTTTCTTTTTTTATAATTATGGTCCCGATTTAAAATGGAGCTTAACTATCTAGATATATACATATATATGTAATTTATTACTAACACTAGGAGTGTATGCAATGTGGATTGAGGATAAAATTGTAAACCAAATCGTGAATGGTGGATTGACAAATAATCAAACCATGGTTTGGACGGTTTCAATTTGCTAGTTGATTGAAAAATAATCTTAAACAACCATCAAGAATTTACATACTATATAACACTAATTTGCATAATATTATATATATAATAATAATAATAACTAATTTTACATAATATTGTTCATATATATAACACTAATTTATAACAAATTAATCAACATCCTAAATCTCGGTCACATTGATTTTTACTTCGATATTTCATTAGAAGTAATATATATATATATATATATATAAACTAGGGGGAAATACTGTCCAGTGGAGAGTAAAAAAAAATTATAAAGACGTGGGAGGTGTAAATGATTCTATGGTGGGGTGTAAGTGAAAATTTGTGGGGGTGAAACCATGTTTCTGTAATTTTTTTTTCTTCTGCCATACTAGGTAGTAATTCCTCCTATTAACTATAATGAAGCAATTTAAAAAATGAATTATAAATTTCAAATCGTAGTTCAAACTAACCCGTAGTTAGCAAGTAGATCAGTGCAAATTGAGCGCTATTTTGCACAGTTGTGCTAACCATAGACACAAGGCCTGCTCTAATATTTTCAAGCCTAAAGTGAACTCTTATTATAGGGCCATTTATACATCAAAAAAATTATGATCAAAAGTTAGGAAAATATTACTTTTACATATAACTATTAAAATTTATTTAAATGTATAATGTGTGTGCTAAAATCTGATATGACCACACACAATCAATAAAATCTTCTTCTCTTAAAAATTTGAGAATGAATTTGATCTTTTAGATGAATGTGTCAAGAATTTGCAAGACAAAAAACTGTCAATGCCTTATCTAGTCCTTCCTGGATGGGCACTCTGATGCTAAAGTTGGCGAATTTCTCTCTCTAGAGAATACTCAAAAACATAAATACTAAAAGTTATAATCAATTACTATAACATGCATAATAGCGTGTCTACCTCAACCCATGGGGGTGTGTCACGCCTTGTATTTTATGACCTGATTAAAATTATCATAATCATTATTATTATCTAATTTCATAACAAACATGTGGAAGCTATAACCATTAACGTAAATAAATAATAAAAATTCCCTCTCGTTCATACATACGATGCAAAATGAATTACAATTAAATAAAAATGCCCTTAGGCTTGTAGTAATACATAAAGAAAAGGGCTTAACTCTTAGTACATTAATGGCATTCCTCCAACAATCAATAGACTCCGTGGCTAACAAATAAGTAGATCTTAACTTCAAAGAAAACCTTTCATGCCTATACTTGAAAAATAATCAACAACGTGGGATAAACATATAGTCTGGTAAGAATCCCAATAACTCTAAATAATAACATCACATGGATAGATAGGATCATGAATGCTCCACATCCTAATATATAAATAATGTGACTTTTAATATCCAAAATACACATACATAAATATATCTTTTCTCTAAAGAAACTTTCTTCGTTATTCCAAGAAAACTCATTTTTCTTATCCTTGTAATTCACCACTTTCAATTCAAAAGATTTCCAAACTTAAATCAAAACTCATGATACAATCCCAACTATATTCTTAATGCATCTACCATATTTTATTGCCTAAGCACAAGGGCAAATGGAACACCCATCACAATATATATATATATGTAACCAAATATAACTAACAAAATAATAACACATACTCCCATGTTTTACTTGCCACAGGCATGGAAGGCAAATGGTGCACCATTTGTATCACAACATATATACGAAAACAACTAGACAACACTGTCACAAGAGACAACCTAGCTTTATCAAGCCATAACTACCATAATCACCACAACACACTTTACCGGGCGTGAGCCAACTTTACTGGTGGCTAGCCGGAAGGGAACGAAATCTCCATATAACCCAACAGAACACACACTTTACTGGGAGCAAGCCGAAAGGGAATGAAACTTATGTCAAGGCGTCACAGTTTACCAGACCAAAGCTGGAAGTAAACTGTAATAACCCGACCCTCGTATGTGATTATGATATATTTCCAGTCCCCTAATCTGTGCTTTCAAATGCTTACTGTGGAATTTTATGAGGAATTAAAGTTGACTAAGTGAATCCTACGATTATGGATGCATATCTGTTTAATAAGGAAAGTATCTGTTACAATCCTAGTGTTTGAATTAGAAATTGAAGGCCTTGGAAGCTTAATAATCTAAAATCGATTTTACATTTGAGATTAGCATAATTTTTAAGTCATAATAAGCATTTTTATAAAAATTTGATTTGGAATGATTAAACTGATTGATTTTCGTCTTTATTCACTTTTTACATAAATGTCTATGTTCTTTGGACCCTTGACTTAGAGTCATTATAAGGAAACTTCCTATGAGAGAGAATTTAGGGAAGAAGAGGATTTGAGAGAAAGTTCTTCAAGAAGAAGATTGGGAAACTTTGTGAGGGTTGTTGAATTTGAACTCAAGGTATGTAAAATTTACTCTACATAAGCTCTCTCTTGAACATGTGTGAGAATTCTCCTTTCACTTGTGAGGACTAGGGTTTATAATTGAAGTTTGTGTGTGATGCTTGCCTAATTGGAAAATTATACTTCTTATTTGCTTGTTTGGGAGCTAATTTGGGTTATATGGGGGAAATTGTAACTCATGCCTAGAATCCTCATGTTGAAATTACATGTGAGTACATGTGTATTGTTGTATGATTAAGAGGATTGGGTTGTGTTCATGAAAGTGAAAGAAGTAATTAGTTGAGTTTGTAACTTATAATTCTTGTAACATTATACACTTATAATTCATGTTATTGTAGTATTGAACCATTATATTGGATGAATCCTTCTTAATTTGGGCTTTGTATTGGTTTGCCAAGTGAAGAGTTGGTTGAATTTCGGACTGCCCAAACTGGCCAAATTGCCGCACGTGCGGGGGTCATGGCCGTACGTGCGGGAGTTCTGCCGCACGTGCGGGAGTCATGGCCGCACATACGGGAAATGAAGAATTTTTGGGCTTTTGGCTACTGCTAAAAAGGCACGTGTGGGTGTCACCGCCGCACGTGCGAGGTTCACAGCCGCACGTGCGGCCCATGCTGCAAAACTTTGTTCGCTCTGTTTTACGTGCTTGGTCCTCTGGTATTTTTGAAATCTGTATTTGATGTTCTTAAGTTATCTATAAATTCATGCGAAGTGAAATAAGTCAGAAAATGAATTAAGAAGGAAAAAGAATTAATATATAAGTTGTGCCTGTGTGTAGGTCGTAACTCGGGAGGAGCAAGCACTTCGCTACAGAATTGTGAGTAGTAGTATTGTAATCGTACGTTTAGTACCATTAATGATTCTTATTATTAACACTCTGCTCTTTGCAAGTAATTACGTTAACGTTATGTTGTTTGGAAATCGGTGAGGATGTTGGAAAACTCTGTGTACATCGGCATGACTCTGGAACTACGGTTAATAGTTAGCATTAATGTGCTATAACCTGTAAGTTACCTATGGCTCTGCATAAGAATTACATACGAATTATTAACACTGTGCAATTAGTTGACGGGAATGAATTAAGAATGTAAACCCCGCTTACTGGAAACATGAGATTCTGAAGGTCCTACCAGGGACTTCTATAGTCTATATGATGCAATACACGTCTTATGACATAGATATCTGCCTAGTATGTTCATCGGAAATAATAATCAAATAAAGCTACAGGTTGCTTTATATGTTAGTGACTGTTGAGAAACTATGATACATATCGGATTGACCTATGAATGACTCAACCTGAGGAAAGAACTGGAAATCAACACCATTATTATGTGACTCACGTTATAAGGTGAATTATTCTGTCCCTACTGATCGTACTGTAATGATACATGTGACTTCTGTCGATGACCATTGTTAATGTTCTGATACACATAAGATAATTATGTCAACTTGTAAAAAGCCATGGGATGCTTTATGAACACTATTATGGAAATATATTCATATGGACCTGAGATTATTCGGTTTTGTTTAGTCGTTCTGTTTATGCCATGACGTGATATGAATTGTTCTGTTTTTAAGACCTACTAATTTCTGGTATGGAGCAAAGTGCTATGCGGAACTAAGTGCTACAATGTGAGTCACCTCTAGAATCCGTGCGAGACACCTCTTGAGTCCATGCATATATGAACTGGGCTTAAAGCCAATCTGTTGGTATTATGGGCTTAAAGCTAATATGTTAATGTCTGGGCCTATGGCCGTTCTGTGAAATCTGTGAGGCCTATGGCCGTTCTGTGATATCTAGGCCTATGGCCAATCTGTAAGCTCTGTTAGGCCTATGGCCATTCGGTATAATCTATTATGGTATGAAACAAAGTGCTGTAACGAACTAAGTGCTACAATGTGAGTCACCTCTAGAATCCGTGCGAGACACCTTTTGAGTTCATATATGCAAGACTGGGCTTAATGCCACTCTGTTTAAGGGCTTAACGCCACTCTATTTAAGGGCTTAATGCCACTCTGTTCAAGGGTTTAGAGCCATTCTATTTGAAGACTGGGCCCAAGGCCGTTCTGGAAACAACTACAGGATAAGATTAACTACATGTATTTTGCATTATACACGCATTGATATGCATTGTAATTCAAGTTGATCATTGAATTATTAAAGTACTATTATTCACTGAGGTTGTCTCACTCTGTATTTTGTCTGATTCTGTAGGTAGCAAATCTGGAGGTCAGCCTTAACCCTCGATGCTCGTCCCCCTTTTGTCAACCTCTGTGTGTCCAGGCATTTGGATGAAGCCTGTCCATTTTTGTGGAGTTTTGCTAAGCTTTTGACTTGTACGCTAATTGTCTATATTATGTTTCCAATGTTTTTGTTATACACCCAAGCAAGGGGCGGTGTTTGTATATGTGTATGTAAATATTCACCATCCGATGCATTGTTTGTGATCCTGGCATGATAGTGGTCGCTCAATGGATGTAGTTTCTTTTTATTTCATGTTATTTTATAATATATAATGCTTCCGTTCAGGCCCTGTAACGCCCTCAAAATAAACCCATAATATATAACATTAACATGCATCGATATAAGAAAAACAAAGCATTATTCCATTCATCAGAGTAATCTTAATAAAAGCCATTACATGTAATAACAAAAGTAAATGCCCTACGGGCTTACATCTTTCCAAGCCAACACTTGGACACAAAAGTCTGAGTACTAACTCAATTACACATTAAGCCCTAGGCTTGAGTTTACATGTAACATTAAAATAAAATGAAATAACAACTAATCTAAACAGAGTCTTCAACTCAAAAATCCTTCCAAGCTAAGTCCTTGGAGGTAGCACATCACCTGAACTTGAAAATGATGTTCCCATATAGGGTGAGCCACAGCCCAGTAGAAACATACTAAACCAAACATAAGCATTGAATAAAGCAATAGCATTCAATAGATGGTTGAAACACAAAATCAGTTTCACTTTCCATTATTTATTCAACTTTCCATTTTTACCAATATGGCTCAGAACCTGGCCAAACTATAATAGTGAACTACATATCACATTAACATTACTTCCAATATCAACAAAACAAATGAGACTAAGGCTCATATCAAAACACTTCCATACTTCTCATTTGATACACATTTTAGTGCTGTATCAACAACATGTACAAACACTTCCATGAATCAATAAGCACACATAATAGTGATGCTAATGGAGTCCATCCCCTATCTCCTCCCAAACAATATGCGTATGCAATGCTCATAAATCAATACACGTATTTTCTGTATTAATTCAACAGTCAAAATTAATGACTTAACCAAAGTGATCAGTTTCAATTTTCCCTAATCCACATGCAATGTCTACAACAATCACGACTATTCTCCACCGATAGCCCAAAACAGTTATTTCTAGACAGGAAATAAATATACCAACAATTATAATCTCAACATTTTAATAGGCGAGTGATTAAATTATCCAACTACACCATTTAAACTTATAATTCCCCAATTCCATGAATTCAACTAATTTCCCCAATTTTCCTTAAATTAATTATACAAATTAATTTATTAAAACAATTAGGGTTTTCCAAAATTACCAAATAACCCCCAACATATCAAAATACCAAAACTTAGAACAAAACTTATAATGTGGAGTAGGAAATCCCTACCTCGAAGAAAATAACCCGAATGGACAAGACGGAGATGATGACCCAAAAACCAAAGTGCTCCAAATCCACAAACTCCTAGATTAAAACGAAGCTCTCGACTCACTCTATCTTTTTAATAAAGCAACTAGGGTAGAAACACCCTAAAAGGAGATGAAACCTAAGAGAGAAGGTGAGTAGAGGGAGAGAGAAGTCGGACCTAGGGTTTGGAATAAAAAAGAAGATGAAAAAAAGATTTAAAACCCGCTGCTGCGTATTTAAACTGGACAGGCTCGCTCGAGCGAAGACTTGGTCGCTCGAGCGACCAGACACAAGAAAGCCTCGCTCGAGCGAAGAAAAGCTCGCTCGAGCCAAAAACTCGATGCTTCAGGTCTGCAACCCAGAAGCTCGCTCGAGCGACAGAATTCTCGCTTGAGCGAAGAACTCAAAAACATACACCTCCCTCACTCGAGCGAAGGAAAGCTCGCTCGAGCCAAGAGACACAACTCCAGGTCTAAAGCCTAGACGCAGTCTCTCGCTCGAGCGACCAAACCCTGGCTCGAGCGAAGGACCAAAAACAACAGCTCGCTCGAGCGACCAACTCCTCGCTCGAGCGAAGGTCCAAAAATCTGGACAGCAACACTTGGTTTCCAACCCAACCAACCTGTAACAAACCTGCCTAACACATCCTATAACTCAAAAATAAGAAATTAAAGGATGATAACAACAATTTGATAACACGGGATCTACGGAACATAAGTCCGGATACAATAACCAAAAGGAAAAGATCGGGGTCGCTATAGGCCCCATATCTTATGCACATCGAGTTAAGTGTCCGTTTCTGAAGTGGTCATGCCCAAACTTTTAGGGACGGGTTTGGGGCGTGACATAAGCGGAACCTCAAACCCATGCTTTACCGGGCGCAAGCCAAAAGGAAGCGGAATCTATGTCAATGCGCTACGCTTTATTGGATGTTAATTGAAAGGAAATAGACCCTCTATATAGCACTTTCCTCATTTACCTCATCACATAACACAACATTCTAGAGTACACAATTAATTCAACAACATATATCATGCATAATCCATTTAACAACATCAATACCATTCTCCACCGATGACCAATGACAAAACCTCTAAACAACAAATACACAACTCTCATAATTAAATCCCATAACTGATTCCATGATTTCAAATCATTAACATTATCAATTTAACATAATCCAAACAACCATTATCTCTTTCTCACTTCCCATTATGTTCATTTCTTATTTCAAATAGGGTTTACAAATATTTTTTCGATTTCAAAACCAATTTCCATTACCCCAAATCTCCATTACTCACAATGATTTGCCAAAACCCTTTTTATTTATCAAAATCACAATTTGTTGATATAAAATCATAACCCAACACATACACAACACTAATTAATTCCATTTCTCAAAACAAATGATACACATTAGAGCTTTCCAATTCTAACATCCTAAACATGTTCAATCAACACTTTCCCAAATCAACAGCCTAAAGTTTACACTCACAAAACTCCAAACCCTAACCCTCAAAATTATGTTTTTAGAAATTTCATAGCAAATCAAGCTTTTATGCAATAAAGACTACCACTTATCTATCTATAGCAAGGTATTGTAAATATTCAAAGAAATCCTTACCTCTTGAAGCAAAAAGGAAAAAAAATCCAAAAATCTAATGGTAATGAAGATATAATCTGCTCAGATTAAAAGAAAACCCTCGTCGCGCTCTATGTTTTGGCATAAGGAACTAGGGTGAGATTTAGGCTAGAAATAGATGAAACCAAGGGTTAAGAAGCTTGGAGCTTCAGAAAAGGCAAATAGGAGAGAGAATAGAGGAAAAAAAAGCTGAAAAAGTGACTTTTCATGCTCACTGCTGACTTATATAGACCTACCATTATGGGCGTAATGAAACACACTATGGGCGCGACTATGATAGCCGCGGGCCATCTTTGCTGCCCATCGTGGGCAACACACTTCCTCTAGGCCAAAATATCAAAATGTGGTTTTTGGTTGCAGTCCATCGCGGGTGCAACCCTCAATATCGCG